>JAJOOR010024956.1:0-44304 GCA_036250505.1 Solanum acaule | reverse complement strand
GGCAACACCCTGCACATGAATGACAATAAGCAATAATGAGAAGTGAGAACTATTTAAGAGCAATGGTATGCACATCCTGCAATGTATATATAATGGAGAGTGAACAAAAAGACGGAACTAGAGGATCATAGACCACTAGTACATCCTGCTTTTGAATACCATGTACTTGTATGCATTTGCATTCATTGTTATATAAATGAATTGGCTTCTTTTGTGTAATGGCAACACCCTGCACATGAATGACAATAAGCAATAATGAGAAGTGAGAACTATTTAAGAGCAATGGTATGCACATCCTGCAATGTATATATAATGGAGAGTGAACAAAAAGACGGAACTAGAGGATCATAGACCACTAGTACATCCTGCTTTTGAATACCATGTACTTGTATGCATTTGCATTCATTGTTATATAAATGAATTGGCTTCTTTTGTGTAATGGCAACACCCTGCACATGAATGACAATAAGCAATAATGAGAAGTGAGAACTATTTAAGAGCAATGGTATGCACATCCTGCAATGTATATATAATGGAGAGTGAACAAAAAGACGGAACTAGAGGATCACAGACCACTAGTACATCCTGCTTCTGAGTACCATGTACTTGTATGCATTTGCATTCATTGTTATATAATTAGATAACAATGAATGCAAAAGCATACAAGTACATGGTACTCAACACAAATACTAATACGAACTCTGTCTATAAAAACCTACTTACCTAGAATTCAAATCCAATTTTTATGGCGTACTTCTCAGGATAGCAATCAAGAAGAAACAAACACCACAAGTATTCGAAGCACAATGTGTAAAATACTAAATGCCTTTATATAGGAGGGAGTTATATGGTTGTTCATGCTATCGAAAGCAACAAACCAGAAACACCTCAGAGAGCCTATGTTAATAAAAGGAACTCCAGTAGTACTCAACCTCGTTGGTGGGATTTTATAAAGCGTCAATTCATTCATTTGAGATGATCAACCACGATGAATACCTATGAAATAGTTAATGTCGTGGTCCGGGACACCCAACTTCTTTACCCAAGAATCAGCCACACTAAAATGTGTTGATAGCCTCTATTGGTCCTTCCCACTCACGTATAAGAGCCACAAATATCCCTGCATTTTGTAAGTGCTCAAGCCAAAAGGCGCAAGGGGGATATTTTCTCCTTCCATAGAAATAATAATTGTTGAATTGCTAAAGAATAGATGTTTAATTGCTTTGATCTTTTTGAGTGTTCTTACATATAAGATGCCAGATGTTGCAAATAATAGAATTTAAGTAGTAGGTGGCTTCCTTATTAGTTTTTAATAGGCAGATCCATTTGGTTTATCTCCATAGTGTTTTCATGAAAATGATCTTCTGATACATTTTGTGGTTTCTCAACTCAGGCCAGAAAACTACAAGTAAAACTACAAGTGAAATTATTCCAAATCTCATTTCTATTTAATTGAAAAAAAATAAATTGAAATTTGATGCATTTATTTGGGTAGGTGAGCAAAGAAATGACAATATAGGTGTATAGTTTAATGGTGACACTTCGAACTATGGATATCATGTTTTATGAATATCAACATAGAATCTGTTGCTGCTACTCTCTCCTTAGACGACTTCATGTTGCCTCAGGTACTTTGCAATTATTATTGTTATTCAGAGACACATATAAGATATAAAGTCAGTAGGTTCAAAATAAGTGTAATCTTATTATACGTTGTACAGGCTGAAAGCAATGAGTTTGGCACTTTTTTCGTATCATATTTAGTAGCATTTTTTTGGGTTGTTAGTAGGGACGTTTGGTTGCTAGTTAGAAGGTTATTTATTCAGGTATTAACCGATGTATAACATGTATCATGTTTAGCAACAATTGTTTTGTCGCTATTATCAAATTCAACACAAAATATATGGATTTTTATTAGCAATTTAGGATCTGCATAACTAATACAGAGGATGAAATAACTAAAACATCTAGTACTTCGTCTATACTACAAGTAAAACATTGATTTTTTTAACAGATCCAAGCGCCTATCAAATTGACCTTTTCTCTTTAGCAAAATATTAAGCAATTATTTTTTGGCTTTAGAGCCCCACAATCTCTTTGTACTAGAGATGTAAACATAAAATGAGAAATCATATAAATGAAACCTAAAATTGACCCTTAACACAATGCTTTTAACCAATTTAAACACGCCATTCGTTTAGAGTAGAGATATTGAAAAAAAGTAATTTGAATCAAAACAAGAAAAAAATACCACTGTTAAGCCTAATGTAGAAAAAGAGTAACTATATCAGAAAATAGTCATACCTGAAATTCTATTTCGAGTTGAGAACTGCGACTGAAATTCTATCTCGGACAGAGAGTTGCGGCCACACAAAGAAGAAGCATTTTATCTGCCTGCGACTGAAATTCTATCTCGAGTTTAGGACAAAGTTGCGAAGAAAAACTACCTTCACCGAATTTTGTAAGAACATAATTTTATTGAAATGATACTAAGACGGTAATCATAAATGATTCATATTGAAATATTTTCTAAGAACATAATTTTACTTTGTTTGTCGTTAGAACAAAATTTTAAATTGGTGCTCCTTATGTCCATGCTACCTCAAACTAAAAAGCAACTTACTCATACATGGTCATAGATAATCTAAAAGCAACCAAAATGAAGCACACAAATTTCAAAACTCAATTTATAGTACCACTTCAGAACATTTGGTCAACTTAAATTGACAACAAGCTTAAAGTATATGTAATATCATGAAATTGATATTCTGAAAAATGTGAAGATTATTTAGATCTAAAATTGCATCTAACATTCAAAACACGCATAAAAAGAAAAGGTAATCGTATAAATTACGATCTTATAATACCAGCAATAGAGAAAGACAATTGACCGAGAAGAAGGCTGGCATATATGAGTTGAGTGACTGAATCTATCTTCATCACCACAACCCATATCCCGTAGACTCCCCAACTCCCCCAAACGATTTCAGAATTCTTCGATCTGTTTCTCCAGTTTCCCAAACAAAGGCGTAGAAGAAAAAGAGAGAAACGTACAGTAACATCAAGATCTGTAGAAAGAAGAACTCCATAAAGTTACAATAGAGAATTTATGGGTGGAAATGTGAAGGAGAGGGAAATAGGGTTTTGTGTCTGAGTGCACTCCTATTTTGATTTGGGGCAAAATGTACAGTGACCTTTTTTTTATTTTTTTATGAATTCTTTTTTTGGCCAATTAGAAACTGGAGGGAGTGTTAAATATATTGGAGGGAATACAATATTTCAGTGATAATTTTAGAAAAAACTATAATGCTACACTTGTAGAGTGTTGTTTTTAGAAATATAAAAATAGCACTTTAAAAGTGTAGTCATATGTGTAAATAAGTATTACCAATTATATCATGATATGACAATGCTTATAAGTGTAGCCTATACCACTAAAGAGCATGCTTTAAACGTATTGCTAATGTCATTGTGGCCAAAAACTAAAAAGTAAGGCTACACTTTAAAAGCGTACCCAAAAATATTTTAGGCAACACTTTACAAGTGTTGTCCAGATTTAGTGTGACCTAGGCCTAAAATGTTGTAGTGATCGATTATCGTCAATTGAACAAGGTGACCCTTAAGAACAAGTATCCTCTCCCAAGGATTGATAATTTATTTGTTCAACTTGAAGGTGTAAGTTATTTCTGTAAGATTGATCTTCGATCGGGTTATCACCAATTTAGGGTGAAAGAAGAAGATTTTCTAAAAACGGCTTGCTGAACCCAATATGGTCACTATGAGTTTCTAGTAATGTCATTTGGTTTGACTAATGCTCTGGCGGCGTTTATGGACCTGATGAATATAGTGTTTAGACATTATCTTGACAAGTTTTTGATCATGCTTATCAAAGATATTTTGATCTACTCCAGAATTGAGAATGAGCATATTGATCATTTGAGGATCGTATTGCAAATCCTTAAAGACCAACAACTCTTTGCAAAGTTTAGCAAATTTTAATTTTGGTTAAGGTCAGTAGCTTTCCTTCATCATATTATGTCTAACAAGGGTATTGAGGTAGATCCTAAGAAGACGCAAGGGGTGAAGAGTTGGCCTAGACTTCTATCACCTTTGGATATTAGAAGCTTTTTGGGTTTAGCCGGTTATTATAGAAGGTTTGTTGAAGGTTTCTCTTCGATCGCCTCTCCTTTGACGTCTTTGACTCAGAAGAAGGCTAAGTTTATATGGTTGGAGGCATGTGAGAAAAGCTTCCAAGAGTTAAAAGATAGACTTACTTCTGCCCCGGTGTTGACCTTACCAAAAGGGACAGATGGTTTTGTTATTTATTGTGATGCCTCGAGAATTGGGCTAGGTTGTGTTCTAATGCAAAATTGGAAAGTTATTGCCTATGCCTCAAGGCAACTTAAGATACACAAAAATAATTGTAGTACTGACGACCTTGAATTAGCGGCGGTCGTATTTGCTCTTATAATTTGGAGACACTATTTGTACGGAGTACATGTTGATGTGTTTACCAATCAAAATAGGTTGCACTATGTGTTTAGTTAGAAAGATTTGAATCTTCGCCAAATAAGGTAGCTTGAGTTATTGAAGGATTATGAGATTAGTGTCCATTATCCCCCCGGCAAAGCTAATGTAGTAGCGGATGCTCTTAGTAGGTTGTCCATGGGTAGTGTTGCTCACATTGATTGTGATAAAAAAGAATTGGTATGAGATGTACATAGATTTACCCATTTGGGTGTTCGATTAGTATACTCTACCAAGGGTAGTGTCAAGGTTCATAACGGTTCCAAATCTTCTCTTGTGAGTGATGTGAAAGCTAAGCAATGTCTAGATCCGAATTTGGTAGAGTTGAATGAGGTGGTACTCAAGAACTCTGTTGTGGCTTTTGCCCAAGGGCGAGATGGGGTTCTTAGATACCAAGGTTGTTTATGTGTTCCAAATGTTGATGATTTAAGGGAACAATTTTTTGCAGAAGCCCATAGTTCTCGATATTCTATTAACCAGGAAGCCACCAAGATGTACCTTGATTTGCGGGAAGTCTATTGGTGGAATGGAATGAAGAAAGATATTGCGGAATTTGTGGTAAAATGTCCAAATTACCAACAAGGTTGAGCACCAAAACCCGGGAGGTTTATCTCAGGATATCAGTATTCCCACTTGGAAATGGGAGGATGTAAATATGGACTTTATAGTAGGGTTTCCACATAGCCGGCACCAGTATGATTTGATTTGGGTGATAGTCGACCAAATGAAGAAATCCGCTCATTTCATTCCCGTCAAGGTTTCTTATGCGGTGGAAGACTATGCCATTTTTTATTTGAGAGAAATCGTAAGATTGCATGGTGTGCCATTGTCCATTATTTCCGATAGAGGTACTCACTTTACTTTTAAGTTTTGGAAGTCATTCCAAAAGCGTCTTCGCACCAAAGTAAATCTTAGCACGACTTTTCACCCACAAACTGATAGGCAAGCAAAGCGAATAATCAATACATTGTAAGATATGTTGAGAAAATGTGTCATGAATTTCAAGGGATGTTTTGATGATCACTTGCCATTGATAGAGTTCGCCTATAATAATAGTTAACATTCTAGTATTGGTATGGCCCCCATTGAAGCTCTTTATGGTAGGAGGTGTAGATATCCTATAGAATGGTTTGAACTAGGTGAAGTTGCTTCAATTGGATCTGAATTAGTTCATGTGGCAATGGAAAAGGTACGACTCATTAGAGGGAGGTTGAGAACAGCCCAAAGCTGACAAAAGTCCTATGCCAATGTTAGAAGAAGAGACCTTGAGTTTGTGATAGGGTCTATTTTAAAATCTCACCCATAAAGGGTGTGATGAGATTTGGGAAGAAAGGGAAACTTAGTCCCCGGTTTATAGGCCCATATTAGATTTTAAGACGTGTTGGTAGGGTTGCTTATGAGTTAGACTTGCCAAATGAGTTGGCAACCGTGCATCCTGTTTTCCATCTCTCTATGCTTAAGAAGTGTGTTGGAGATCCTACATCCATAATTTTCCTTGAAAGTTTGGGAGTTGATGAAAGTCTTTCATATGAGGATGTTCCGATTGAGATTCTAGATTGGCAAGTTAAGAGATTGAGAAACAAGGAAATAGCTTCCATGAAGATTTTGTGGAGAAACCACTTAGTTTATGGTGCTACATGGGAGGCCGAGGCCGATATGAAGTCCCTATATCCTCATCACTTTCCTTCTATTCTACCTTGAGGTAATATATTTCTTGTTGGTTTGTTTTACGTTAAGAAGTCATGTGTGTTTTATGTGTTTCCATGATATCTTTCTGTGCATGTTCATGAAGTAGCTTGAGCCTTAGAATAAATGACTTATGTAAATTTTTTTCCTCATGTTGTAGTGCATTGAGTATAAGTTGCGTATAGACTTCATGAGATTAGTGGTTGAACATGTTGTAGATGTGCTTTTGAGATTGAATTGCATATGAGTTCCATGAGTTTGTGCTGAGCATGTTTTAAGATGGAGAAGGTAGTCCCTCCTTGAATATACGAGAAATCTGAAAATTTCATGCATATTGGGTTGTTTAGATCTAGTTCCTAAACCTTAAGGAGCATTGAATAGATTTGGCTCGGGGTTCATATTTCTCTTGGTTGTGTGCATTTACCACATGATTGGTTGCTTGACTTGAGTCTTTTCATTTAGAAACGTTCTTAGAATCACGAATGATAACAAGGGGGAGATATTTTAACACCCCGTATCCTAAAGAGGGAAACCTAGCAAATTTTCAGAACATACATGTGTCACCCACGAGGGCCAACCACATTCCACTGTTAGACCCACGCCCCATAGGTGGGCTTCGTGGATGGGGTAACATGGACACTGCCTAAGGTAGTAACTACGGCCAAGACCCATGCCTCATGGATTGGCCCACGGCCCGTGGTTTGGGTTCCATAGGTCCAAGGCTTCCATTAAGAGTCCCAGACCATGAACCACGATTGAAAACGATGGACTGTAGGTCGCGATGTTTGCGTAATCAACGACACAACTTCCGAGGCAAGTTTCTATGATCGTGCAATAATATAATAACCCAACCAAGGGTTGGGGTCAAGTCCCAAGGGAGTGGGCATACAAATTAGTGGTTAAGCACAAATGTGCTAAATCTAATCGTAGATAAAGATTTTTACGAGTGAATACATAGAAAATTAAAGGGGGACACAAGAGTGTCAATTAACAATGGGGGTTTTGTCACAATTATAGAAAAAATAGCATAAATAACAAAGAAATTTATGAATGAGAGGGGATTCTTGGGATTTGACCACAATATATATTGGTATAAATTGTTGGGTACATGTTTTCGATAGGAAATTTGCAAGATAATAGTGACTAGGCTAAGCTTTAGATGGAAATAATTTCCCTCTCAGGCAACTTATCCCGTTTCAAATGTGTTCCTCTTGGACACCCATTTGCCGCATGAAGGCCAGCCTATGCCTTACCCCACTCACTCTCTCGAGCTGATAGTTAGGCTATGGGACTGGGTCTCACCCTCTCAAGCTGAACCTCATGTCGACCCACTCCTTAGGCCATCAGTCTAGCGATATTGGTTTTGCGACCTCTCTCTCGAGCAAGACGAAAATACATGGGTGGTTTTGTATTTGCAACTACAACCATTAAATTAAACCACAATCGCTAGGTGAAATCACCATTAAAATACATCTAATCTATCAGCAAGCAAAACCCAAGAATAATCTCAACACATATTTGTTAAATCACACCCCAAGAATGGTGGTTTTTTAGCCACACATCAAGAAATAGAAATTTATACCTTCAAAGATGTTAAAATCAAATGGGTATGAAGATTTAAGTCTCAATTTAGGCAAAGAGTGAAGAATCAACAGACCCGCTTCCAAATTGAAAGAGATGAAACTCTCTTCTTCTTCGAGTTTTTAAAACCCTCTACAAAACTTAGAGAATATTTCCAAAACCCTATCTCAACTTTACAATCTAAAAAATAGGTAAAATGATGTAACAATCGCTCCTAAGAATAAAAAATGAACTAGTATTTATAGTTTTCTGAAAATGTACTTCGAGGGCTCTTTCAGCAACGTTAGTGAGAATCGCCGATGCATTCGATGATCCACCCTTTCATCTACTTTGTCACATTTCATCAATTGCCTTCAGCTTCTTTGTGTCCTGGGTAATTGGGCGATGTAGCACTGCTTCGCGAAGTCGTTCGGCGATACGCCGACTGCTCCTTTTCATTATCAATTTTCTCATTTTATTCAGTGCTCAGCACACTGGAACAAAAGCGGGAATATGTGATCTGTTAGCTATTCGGCGAATGTGTTCGGGGATTCACAAACCTTCGTTTCTTCATTCTTTCGGCTTAATTTTGCTCATTTTTGCCAAGTAGTGTCCATGCTTTGCCTCAAACTTCAAATACCCAAAACTTAAAGGTTTTCATCAGATATCGGGATAAAGCATGCATTGGAGGACATTAATTTCATCAAAATATATCCCTAAATGAGTCCAATTTCTGGACTCATTAGGTCCATCCACAGTATGTGTGTCAGGGGCTGGACAGTTATTTAAGGACTTAAGGGTCTTTTCTGGTTTTAATTAAGCCAATGAGGTGTCATTTTGTCTAAGTCTATAACACCTATATAAGGATTTTTAACCCCCCAAACCCCTCATTTACTCAAATCCCAAAAGAAACTCCTCAAAAATATTCTCTCTCTAGAAGTTGGAAGAAGAAGGAAGAAGAGGAAGCTAGGTCAATATCAAGTCTCCAATTTTCAATATTGTGAGGGCTTTGTGATCAAGGTATGATAGCTTTTCATCCATGGACATCTTCCATCCATGGAGTCCCCTAGAATTCCCCCATTTTGATGAAGAATTTCCCAATTATAGCTATGGTTTCTTCGAATGTTGTGGGTTATGTTAATTATGGATCCAATTATGTGGATTGTCATTGTTTATGATAGAATTAGTATAATTACATGTTATTAGACTGAAATTACATGTATCCATGATTATTCCATGATTATGACCTTGTATTGACATAATTGGGTTGATGCCATGAAGGGATCTTTGTGGGTTTAGGCTTGTCCTTATAGAATTGATGTATTGTGATTACAATTGCTTAAGAATGAAGCTTAGATTTTTATTGGTGTTAATTGATATTATTTTTTAGGAAGGGATACTTTCCATATGAATTG
This sequence comes from Solanum acaule, assembly GCA_036250505.1. Classification (NCBI taxonomy): domain Eukaryota; kingdom Viridiplantae; phylum Streptophyta; class Magnoliopsida; order Solanales; family Solanaceae; genus Solanum; species Solanum acaule. The sequence goes on along the minus strand of JAJOOR010024956.1, from coordinate 35,116 downwards.
TTTGAGTATGAATGTATGAATGTGAAAGGTTTACTCACATAAATGATTCTAGGTTTGAAAGGATTGCTCACCTAAAATGGATCTAGATTAAAAGATTATGTAATTGATGAGGATAGAGGCGATTACCCTTGACCTCCATGTGATAGGATTTGCGGTGATTCCATACACATTAGAACTGAACAAAAGGTGAGTCCCCACGTTCTTCTTATGATAAATGGACATGGAGGTGAGTACCCATGATCCTTAGGAAATACTATGGAGGCGAGTATTTGCATTATATGATGAATGATGTGGAGGCGAGTACCCACATGATATGTTAAGGTTGTGGAGGTGAGTACCCGCAATTTAAAAGTATGTAAAGCAAGAGACGAATATGCATTAGTCTTTATAAGCTAGGCAAAGAGGCGAATCCCCATGTCTTCAAAAGTAAGTATGAATAATGTGGATTGTTGCTAGACATGCCTTCCATGAGGTAAGTTGAATAGAGGTGGATGACCCAAGTCTTGGCTAAGGATGAGTAAGGTTGCTTGAGAAGTTTTCCTTTATTATTATGACATTGGTTTATATGCATTGATTATGCCTTGATTTGTAATGACTAACCATGATCTTTATGTTGTTTATGCTAGAGATCATATTTAGTGCTTGATTGTACTAACACATACTTTTCCTACATTCTTATCAAATGTAGGGTCTGGCGACATAGATTCTCACACTCTTGGCTAGCTCTCTTGTTGATCAAGCAAGTGAAGATTTAGTGAGTCCGCATTGTGTTCAAGGATGTGATCACCGCTTTCATTTTGTCTTTCTTTTATGTCTTGGACTATTGTATGGGCTGCATCCCAAGATTTTACTCATGTTGGTTTAGATGATTTGAGACTATTGTATTAGACTTCTGCTTCTTTTTATAAAAGACATTGATTTTATTGAAAAGTTTTAATTCCCGCTCATTTTTATTACTTTATGTTATGATATGCTAAGTGACTTGTATGAGGCCTCTCGGGGTCTTATATGCCTTGTTACATCTAGGAGGTACCCATGGGTTGTGACTCTTTGTTTTTCAACTTCTTGACTTGCCGGTCTAAAATCTCAACCGGAACTTCTTCATAAGAAAGATTCTCCTTAACTCCCAAAACCTCTACGATATCTATAGATGTCGGATGACCAACACAATTCTTCAACATATAGACATGGAAACTGGATGTTCCGATGCCAATTCATTAGGGAACTCTAGCTCATAAGCAACCTTACCAAAACGGTTCAAAATCTGTTATGGGCCTATATATTGGGAATTAAGCTTCCCTTTCTTACCAAACCTCATTAGACCCTTCATGGGTGACATTTTCAAGAAAACCCAATCATGAACATCAATTTCAAGATCTCGACTTCTTACGTGGACATATGATTCTTGGCGACTTTGAGACGTTTTGAACCTTTCTCTAGTAAGTTGAACCTTCTCTATAGACTCATGAACTAATTCCGGACCTATTAGGGTAACTTCACCTACCTCAAACCAACCAATAGAAAATCTACACCTACTACCAAAGTTTGGATAGTACGCTCCGCTTGCCCATCGATTTGGGGATGACAGGTCATACTAAGTTTAACATAAGTACCAAGACCATTTTGGAAAGACTTCCAACACTCAGAAGTGAATTGGGTACCACGATCCGAAATAATGGACAAAGGCAGTCCATGCAACTTTACCATTTCTTTTAGGTACAACTTAGGATAATCCTCTACCGAATAGGAAGCCTTGATGGGAATAAAATGAGCCGATTTCTTCATCTGATTTATTATAACCAAAATCGAGTCATGTTGTCAGCAGGTGCGAGGGAAACCAACAATCACTACAACAAAAAGGCTCATTAAAGACCAAAATATAGAGACAAGTTATAACTATGGTCCCTAAAATGTACTTCTAAGGATGATATTATTTACTAGTCCCTATTTGACTATATTATTTTCTAAAAATAAACTAACTGGTCCCTAAACAAAAAAATTCAACAGGAACTAAAGTTAAATACTAAAAGGCTCTAAAAAAGGTCCTCTCTCTATAGTCATAACCTAAAACCCCAAAGTCCATTAATAAATGTAGAAGATTTTTCTTTCTCTCTGCAACAATACGCAAAAATCACTATGTATATTTAATTTTCTCTCTCTTGCTCTATGAAACAAGCTTTGAAGTCACTAAATCTTGAAAGTTGAAGACTTTATTGGGAGAAAAATCTCCTAAATCTTGAAGCTTGAAGGCATTTTTTGAGAGAAACGTTTCATCTAGTATATATATACATCTAAAGTAAGTTTATTCGTCCATATCTCCCTCTTCTTCTTTTTTGGTATAATCTTCCATTTTTCTTTCTCATGATTGAGTATTATGTGATTGGGCTCTAATAGATACTCATTGTTATTTTGTTAGGACTGAAAATGATAGTTTTGTAGGTAAGGCTGGGGGTTGAGGGTCAAAGAGTAGATATTTGAGAGTTTATTTAGGGATTTTCCCTGTTAGGGTTGCATAATTGCTAGGGCTATCAAGAAATTTTGGTAAGGCAGGCATTGTGAAAAAAAATTCTATTAGGTGATGAATTAGTTGAATATTTTTACCATTAGTGTCTATAATTTTTGTACAGAGTTTGTATGCTTTGATTTTGAATGGTTCTTTTTATTTTATTACTAGTGTACTTTTGGCAATAAAAGATTAGATGAGAAAGAAACAAAATTGTTAATGAGCATTGTTAAATCATCTAATTTTTTTGGTCTATGAGTAGCTTGAGGATTAGACAAGAAAGAAACAAAATTGTTCATGAGCTTTCTTAAAGCATCTGATTATTTTTTTGTCAATGAGTAGCTTGAGGATTAGATGAGAAAGAAAAAAAAATGTTAATGAGCTTTGTTAAAGCATCTAAAATATTCACTTAGTTGTTTATTAAGTAGCATTCTAGTTTAATTCAACTTTCTCTTTTTCAAGATTTTGCAATTTCTTGAACAACATTGAGTCGAAATTACATGTCAATCTTTGCTTTCGGCCACTATTGTGAATATCAAGTTATTTTGTGATCTATATACTTTTCATGAGTTGAATAGTTGAGTCCAGAATCCTTGAGCAAAATGCACTTTAACAGAGTTGTTGAGAAGTAGTAGTATTATTGATTACTAAGAGAGAAATTGTTTTCTCTCAACACTCTATTGGTTGAAGTTAGTAAAATTTAGTTTGATTGACTTCTATTTCTACTTACTTCTGATCAATTTAGTGTATTTTTTATTGGATTAAAGTTAAGTTATCATAAAAACTTTAAAAGTATGTTGATTCTAAAACAATCGAGAAGCATGTGTGTTTGGTTAATTAAACATGTTCTTAACATTTAGTTATTTGAAGATGTTCTTAACATTTAATTGTTATGGGATCTGAAAAAAATCTTCTCTATACACTTTGTAGGCTCAAATTCAAGAATTGGTGGAGTCTGAACCATCACTTTCTAGCATAGAAATTGTTGAGAAATGATTTGAACATCAAAGTCGTAGTCATGTATTTGGCTTTGGAGGTGGAGTAAAAGCAAGATATTTGAAAGGTGGGACTTCCTCAAAAGTTGAATTGTTGGCTGAGTTACGTTCAACTCAGAAAGAAAATCAGTCTTTGAAGGATTGCATGTTTAACTTTCAAAATGAGATGAATGAACTGAAGCAATTTACATAATTTTTTAGCGCAACACCCTAATTTCCAGCCTCCAGTTGAAGAGAATGACTATTCGGATACTTGATGATATCATGTAAGTAAAAACTTACCTGAAACGTCAATTTATTGTGTTGGTTCTGCGTAGCAAAGCTATCAGTTGTTGGTTGTTTAATCTTAAAATATATTTGCATGTTTGATCAATTTTGAGAATGATAGATATTCTATAAATGTAGCACAATGATAATATGAATTGTAAGAGTTCTCTGTTAAATTAAAGTGGCAGACATATTGCATACTAGAAGAATCACATTGCTTGATCAAATTGTTGTTGACTATGATTTCGATCTTACAACTTAAGCTTTCTCTTGAGTCGTTAAGAGTGGCTTCTAGTAAGGTGTGAGTCCTAAGTTTATTACAGTTGAATATCTAAATTGTCCTAGTTGTATCTGTGAGAATGAAGATGTAATCATATACAGTACACATAGTTGTTCCTCTTTTCGCGAATACGTTTAGACTTCCCCTTTTGTTTAGAACATGTACAATGTAGCTCTATTTTTTCAGCACACTAACTCCTGATAAAATTTTATAGAGAAAAAGGGACTTTTGACTATTTAAAGATTTTCAAGTGAGGATAAGAAACTCATTCCAAAGATGTAAGCTCTTCTTCCTCTCTTAACTTTAAACTTTTGCCTAAGTATTGTTCATTGTAAATTTTGATTTGCGATTACGGTTTATTTATCACATTATCAGTACTTCTTGATGTTTTACTGGAGATTCATCATAGCAACATTAAGCTGACAGAAAACTCAAGCTATTTTATGGCAATATGTATCTAACTTGTGTAGTCATCAAGTGCCTCATATGATGACATTAGTTAGTATGATGTACTCAGTGTTGCAATTTGATCTTACTTTCGGTAAAGTAAACTAAATTTGTTAAAATACATGAGAAAAAGCTCAAAATAGTCCATAATCTTTAGTGATCTTTGGACTAGACTAAAAATGATTCTATTTTTGTCACATGGAGTAATAATAGTTCCTATCCTTAGATCAAGTGTTACACTTTTAGTCCTATCTTTAAACAAGCAGAATGTCCTCTGTTCTACATTAAGCAAACAAAATGTCCTACAAAATGTCTTGAGTATTATATTAATGTATACATGTATATGCTTTGATACAGGTGGTGTGAGTTAAGTGAGAAGAGGAGATATGACTGAAAATGCACAACTTTAGAAAAGAACAAGGATTATTAGTGTTACTGGAAACACAATAGAATCATCATAAGCCTAAGTCTAAAAACAGTGGACAATTTTGAGCCTTTTCTCTAAAATGCATAGTTAAAAGAATGCGAAGGAAGAGTTACATCTGCTACAACCATTAGTCTCAAGGTTGTTTCTTATTCTTTAAACAGTTTCATCGTTGCTTTAAGATTCCCAAACAACAATTTGTAGGGATGGCTATGGATATCTTCCTCCTTCGGCTTCTTTTCTGTAATATTTGGTCACCACAATATTACAACAATTAGTGTTGCAGCAATTATTACAGCTACTACAACCATTAGTGTTGCAACTGCTTCAACCATTGATTTAGTTAACAAAATGGCATGCACAGATTTTATGCCTTAGAGTAAAGCTCCTTCAGTTTATTTAGAAATTGTTATTTGATTTAATCACGTCTTTCTAATTATATATATATATAGGTTTTCTAAATGAAAGTTCTAATTCTGTTATAGATTTTGGATACTAAAATTTTCAAAAAGTCGATGTTACATATGTAGATTGACAATTTTTTACTAGGAAGGTGAAGGTAGCTTTGGATCATAGTTTAAGGATCGTATATGATTTTTTTGCTAAGGATTCATGATCACAATATTGTTACTAGCTTACCTCAATGTTGTATAGTGCAATGACTTATAAGGTGAGTATAATTATACTTACCTTATTTTGAATTACATTATATATGAAAGCGACAACTTTATATTAATTATCGTATTTTCTAGTTGCATATTCAATGTGATTTAAGGACTAGATTTTTAGTCCTTAAAATCATTTTTAGTAGGAAATCTATAATGGTTACAAAATGATTTATGGACCACCTTCAAAATGGTCCTGAAATGATTTAGGGACCAGCTTGACAGTTTTCCTAAATTAATTTATAGACGAGCTACAAACTGGTCGTAAACTCATTTACGGAGCAGCTTCAAACTGGTCACAAACTAATTTACAGATCAACTTCAAACTGGTCGCAAAATGATTATGGACCATCTTCAAAGTCATCCCTAAGTGATATATGGACCAGTTAGAAACTAGTTGCAAAATGATAACGACCAAGATTTCAATTCCAATAATTGAGAATAAGTACTAGATATATGGTCCCTAAAAGTATTTGAAGGACCAGTACTGTACTTGTCGCGATAGAGAATTAATGACCAGCCCGTTAAACTCGTCTATAATGGTCCTTAGTGACTAAGGCTATAAGTACAAGTTTAACTGGTCGCTATTGCTATTTTTGGGATGAGATTCTCATTTATAGCAACCAGTTTTCCCTTCGCTATTGAGCAGTTTTCTTGTAGTGAATAAAGTCCATGTTTAAATCTTCCTATATCTAAGTAGGAATGCTAATGTCTTGGGATAAACCTTCCGGTTTTTGATGCTCAACATTCACTTGTTGACAATTGGGACATTTAGTCACAAATTATGCAATATCCTTCTTCATCCCATTCCATGAATAGACATCCCACAAATCACGGTACATCTTGGTGTCTCCCGGGTGTACAGATTACCGAGAACGGTGGACTTCTGACAAGATCTGTTCCCTGAAGTCATCAACATTAGGAACATACAAAAGACCTTGATATCTAAGTACACCATCTCCCCCTTGGGAGAAAGCCTCAACGGATTTCTTAAGCACCGCTTTCTTCAATTCAACCAAAGTTGGATTAAGATCATTCTTGGCTTTCATATCCACCACAAAAGATGATTCGGAACAATTGCGAATCTTAACACCACCCTTGGTGGAGTCCACTAACTGAACACCAAACCGGGCCAATCTTTGAACACCTCAAACAATTCCTTCTTATCTTCCTCAAAGTGAGCAACTGTCATGACCCAGGGGTACCCCTTAGACGAAACATGGCGTATTTGACCCCAAAGGGGTCTCATACAAGCCCTTAGCATAATCGAAACATAAGATACTACAAAAGTAGGGAAAATTTAAAACTTCTTTTAAACAATACAATCGAAAACAATATCATAATCAAGCGGAAGTATTTACTACACTTTTGTCTCAAACCATCTATTAAACTTTTGAACAGAACTCTTGGGACATAGCCCATACAAAGTCTAAAGCATAAAGAAATGACATAAAGGAATTATGGGTTTGTCCTCGAAGCTATGAGGACTCACCAAATCTTCAACTCTTCTTGCTTCTTTAGAAATCTAGCCTCCAAAGGAACTCAATATCCCAAACCCTACATTTGATTAGAATGTAGGAAACATGCGTTAGTACAACATCATACTAAGTATGAAAGCTAGCACAACATCATAAGAGCATCTCAAAATGGTTAGTAAACATAAGACATAAGCATAGGAGATAATAACATAGTCATATCATAATCATCATACTAATAGCATAATCTCCAACATAAGCATCATATAATCATTAGTCAACATAAGACATAGTTAATGAGAATAGGAGATAAGTCAAAATCATAATAAGCATACTTGACTGTTAATCATCAATACCATAATAGGACCATTCTCAAGTAACCTCAAAGACATGCATATGCAAAACATGAACAACATCCTATAATACCACCCAAGCCAAGTATCCCTTTTTAGTCATCTTAATCTTAGTCTAAATCCATAGTTAAGTCTTAAGCCTTTCTACCATAAGGGTACCATACTTCTAAGTAACCTCAAGGCACACTTATGCCATGCATGAAAAGCATCCCATACTACCCTTCACAAAAAACATAACCTTGAAGTCATCCTAATTATATTCACCCTCCATTGGTATCACTATTGGCTTACCTCATGTAGATAAGGGAACTATCACCTTTAGTCAATCATATCTTGGAAGGCATCTATAGGAACAATCCATCAAGCATAACTAATGTAAGACAACACTCATAAGGTAACCTTAAGTCATTCTTGTGCAATGCATGAGTAGCATCACATCCTACCAGTCAGAGTAAGTACTTCTTTAGGTCATCATACTCATGTTCCTTAATTAGGGACTAGCCCCTTTTTAAAGCATGGGAACTCTAGGAGACACTTTACTAAATCTATCTTAGTTCCTTCTTGTTTTGAACCCTAAGACATACTATACTAGGTACATCTTAGTTCATCATGTTGGAACTCTAGGAAATACTACTTAAAGCATAATCTAAGTTCATCAAGCTTGAACTCTTGGAGATGCTACTTAAAGCATAATCTTAGTTCATTATTAGGTTTAACCCTATGAGATACTTCTTTTAGCATATCTAGGTTCATTATTATCATGGACTCTATGAGGCACTGCCTTATGCATGTCTAAGTCCATTTATACTTTTGAAGATTATGATGTACTTCACAAAGCTTACCTTAGTTCCTCATTATTTTGAATCCTAGGATATGCTACACTAGGTACATCTTAGTTCATCAAGCTTTAATTCTTGGAGATGCTACATAAAGCACAATTTTAGTTCACTTGGGTTGAACCCAATGAGATGCTACTTAAAAGCACAATCTTAGTTCATTAAGTTTGATCTCTAGGAGATGCGCCTTCTAGCACAATCTTAGACCATTACTTGCATTGGGCTCTAGGAGATGCTACATAGTGCACAATCTTGTCCCATGAGGTTTGAACTCTAAGAGATGCTACATTGAGCACAATCTTAATTCATTACTAATCTTGTTTCATTGGGATATATCCTTAACCGACATGAGAACATATGAGTTATCACATGATCTCCAATGGTGTTGCCCAGACCTTCAAGGGTTGGTCTACTTGCCTAAGGTAAGACCAGTTTGTTAGCTTAGTCGGATCCACTAGCTAACTTTTCTGCAGGGAATGTAGTTATGGGATACCAAGATTACTACTAGAAACCCAAACTCAACTAGGTGAGGCTTCCATCTCATCAGACACACTTGGGGAACTCCATACTCTTCTAGTTGAGAGATCCCATGTGGGAAGCCCAAATGAAACAAGGTGGGAACCTCCATGAAAGCCCAAACTCAACTAGATGGGAACCTCCATCTCATTTCAATAGCCACTCGGTACTAGGCATAAATCCCACAAGATAATCATTAAGTCTCTACTTTGACACAAGTTTATGGAAAGATGTTCTTGACAACCAATCCATGCTAATACCTCTTTTAGACCATGTGTGAGAAACTATCACCATACATGACCTAGGTATAAAGGCTCTCTAGCCTTTGGTTCAATTAGGTAAGAGAAGCCCTTCAAACCTAGAACCATTAATATGTGAGAAGTCTTTCATGTTAAGTTCATCTTCATGCCTAACATCATGTCTAGAATTCTACATTAGACAAGGATATCATCATGACCTAAGTGATTCTATCACTTCCTACCATCTATGATTCATATGGTGAATTAGGTAGGTAAAGATCCTTCATCAGAATTCTATTCATTAGCCTTGTACTCACATGTAGATTTTACTCTCAAGGCCTTACCATATATATTTAATCATATTGGCTTCACTCTTAAGCCCTAGTGATCAACATTCACAAATATGAGTCTTCATTCGCAATGACTCCACACCATGGAAACATATTATGAATCTAGATTACAAGGCATTCAATCACATTCTTCATTACTAGGTGATTCTAGTCACAAGTCATCCTTAAAGGTTCAATTTCAACTTTACTAGTCAAGATCAATCATGTAGAATACAGTCTAGATATTCCTAATCTTGATCAATTACTACTCATAAAATTTATTTAGGAAGATCACTCATGAAACTTCAATTTCACCTCTAATGGAATAAACCCACAAATATCACATTCATCAATTTAGACTAGGGTTTAACATAGAAATCACATGAATTCATCATAATATTACTAAAAAAGATAAATCAATCATAATTGGGTATTATCCACTAGATTGGAATCATACCCAAACTCTACCCACAATGTAAGAAGAACGCAAGCTAGAATTGGGTTTTTGACTTCACAATTGGGGGAAACCTTAGGGGGCTCTATGGGGGAAGAACCCATAGATGAATAAGCTAAAAATACCTTAATTCAAATCCCTAATAAAGCTCTCATCAATGGGGGAAATCTTCCCTCTTTTCTTCTCTTCTCTTCTCTTCTTCTTCTTCTTCACTTCTAAAGAGATAATTTTTTGAGAGGATTTAGAGTTAAATGAATTAGTTTAGGGGCCTATTAATATTATATAGGTGGTTAAATAACTAACTAACCGACCTACCTTAATCCCTAATTAATTACTAACTTAACCTCCAAACACCTAACTTAAAACTAAAATCTGAAAACTGCCCATGACCCACGAAACCACCACCCACGGACTGTCGGTGGGTCTATGGGGAGTAATGGTGCTTCGTGAGTGCAATATTGTGGCTTCACATGGTAGGTAATTTCAGGCCTTGACCCACGACCCCAACCTATGGGGCATGGGTCCACCTACCGGCCGTAGGTGGCAAAACGTAGGTGCTGAAATTTGACAGCTTTTCGGCTGTCTTTTGGGTCCTCCCCAAAGACCCCTTGGGTGGTCCTTGGGGGTCGTACCTTGACGCCCTAACCCTTAAACCCCCATTCTAAGTACCAGAATCGTTTCTACAAGTTTTAACCATCATACAACAATCCAAAACTATTACGAAAGGCTCTAGAACTCTCTAGTTCAACATAGTAATTTCCGGGGTGTTACATTATCTCCCCCTTGAGATCATTCGTCCTTGAATGATGAATCTAAACACTTCTTCAAGTCACAACTCTAATCTAACAGCCCATTATGTATGCACTATCTCTAATGCACATAACCAAGGAAAAAAACTTCAATTCCAAGCTAAACACATTCAATGCAACACAAGGGAGTAGGAACTACTTCTACCAACTCAAAAATGCATGAAATTCTATATCTACTCATTTTCAAGGAGGAACAAACATCTCCTAGCTAAAACATGCTCAACACACACTCATGGAGCCTAAATGCAATTTATACTCAAAAGTATTTATTCAAGGAGGAATCTTTCAAATCCAAACTAAGGCATGCTCATATAATCATCTCATGAAGTCTATATGCAAATCTTACTCAAATGCATTACAACATGAGGAAAACAATGCATATAAGTCATTTCTAACAAGACCTAAGCATTTTCATGAACATGCATCACATAAGAAGATCATGGAAACATACAATTTACACATCACTTCATATAAAAGCAAACCAAGAGGAACTCATCATCTCAAGCTTGAATAGGAGTAGAAGGAAAAGGATGAGGACATTGGGACATCACATTGGCCCTTGGCTCCCAAGTAGTACCTTCACCTAAAACCCTCACTAAATGACAGTCCATGCTACTTCATGGAACAACTTCCTTGTTGTTCTATTTCTTAATTTGCCGGTCTAAAACCTCCATCGATACTTCTAAATAAGAGAGGTTCTCACTAAGCAACTATACCTCATAAGAAACCATACTAACACCACTCAAGATCTCACATGAGCCTAACAAACCGGGACTAAACTTATCATACTCACTACACCTCTCAAGGTGGGAATTTCAAGAAAACCTAACACATGAACATAAAGGATACTCAACGACGTTGCTATCTAAGTAGATTATCTCCCCCTTGGGAGAAAACCTATACTAATTATTTTAAGCATCACTTTTTTCAATTCTAAGGTCAGAGAAAGTCCTCACTAAGCTTTCACATCCATCACACAAGATGGTTCTAAACTATGGTGAATTACACTTCTACCCTTCTTAGAGGAGTCTATTCACTCAACCCATCTAGGCATTACTTAAACACCCTATTCAACCAATCTATCAACATACCTCAAAACTCATCATAAGTAAGTCGGTTCTACCAACAGCTAAACATAACCTCACAATCACCTTGCTAGGTAGGCACAATATCTCCCCCTTGGGAGTAAGCCTACAGAAAATCTTCCAAACATCTTTTACAATATAAAGGCAACAATGAAGCATCATTCATACTAAATAAAACTTCACAATATATCATCTCAAATCCCGCAGGTCACACAACCATAATTGGAATCATAACCAACCTTCTCTCCCTCGCTCCTTAGGCATAAGCCCTTCGTGTAGTCATATCCTAAAGACTATCGGATAAGGAATAGGAGAGAGAACTTATACAGTTAAACTCAAGTTTCCTAAGCATCCAATAGCCTCCTATTCATAAATATGACGCGCTTCACATTTATTAACAAGACTCTATAAGACGTGGTTTGAGACAATCCTAGAACCATTCTAAACCTTGTGCTCTGATACCAAGTTTGTCATGACCTAGGGGTACACCCTAGACGTAAGATGGCGTACTTGACCCCGAAGGGGTCTCATGCAAGCCCTTAGCATAATAATAACATATGATACTACAAAAGTAGGGAAAATTCAAAACTTCTTTCAAACCATAAAATCGAAAACATTTTCATAAGCAAGCGGAAGTCTTTACTAAACTTTTGTCTTAAACCATCTATTAAACTTTTGAATAAAACACTTGGGACACATCCCATACAAAGCCTAAAACATAAAGAAATGACATAAAGGAAATATGGGTTTGTCCTCAAAGCTATGAGGACTCACCGAATCTTCAACTCTTTTTGCTTCTTTAGAAACCTAGCCTACAAAGGAATTCAATCTCCGAAACTCTACATCTGATTAGAATGTAGGCAATATGCGTTAGTACAATATGTACCAAGTATGAAAGCTAGCACAACATCATAAGAGCATCTCAAAATGGCTATTCAACATAAGACATAAGCATAAGAGATAATAACATAGTCACAACATAATTTCCAACATAAGCATCATATAATCATTAGTCAACATAAGACATACTTAATCAACATAAGAGATAAGTCATAATAATAATAAGCATACTTGACTATTAATCATCAGTACCATAATAGGACTATTCTCAAGTAATCTCAAAGTCATACATGTGCAAAGCATGAATAGCATCCAATAATACCACCCAAGCCAAGTATCCCTTTTTGGTCATCTTAATCATAGTCCAAATACATGATTAAGTCTTAAGCCTTTATACCATAAGGGCACCATACTTCTAAGTAAGCTCAAGGCACACTTGTGTAATGAATGAATGACAGTAAGCATAAACTTGAAGTCATCCTAGTCATATTCACCCTCCTTTGGTATCACTATTGGCTTACTTCATGTATACAAGGGAACTATCACCTTTAGTCAATCATATCTTGGAAGGGATCTATAGAAACAATCCATCAAGCATAACTCATGTAAAACAACACTCATAAGGTAACCTTAAGTCATGCTTGTGCAATGCATGAGTAGCATCCCATACTACCACTCATACTAAGAACTTCTTTAGGTCATCATACTCATGTTCCTTAATTAGGGTCTAGCCCCTTGTTAAAGCATGGAACTGTAGGAGACACTTTACAAAGTCTAGCTTAGTTCCTTCTTGTTTTGAACCCTAAGAGATACTATACTAGGTACATCATAGTTCATCATGTTGGAACTGTAGAAAATTCTACTTAAGGCATAATATAAGTTCATCAAGCTTGAACTCTTGGAGATGCTACATAAAGCATAATCTTAGTTCATTATTAGGTTGGACCCTATGAGATACTTGTTTTAGCATGTCTAGGTTCATTATTATCATGAAATCTATGAGGAACTACCTTATGCATGTCTAAGTCCATTTATACTCTTGAACATTATGAGGTACTTCACAAAGCTTGCCTTAGTTCCTCATTATTTCGAACCCTAGGATATACTACACTAAGTACTTCTTAGTTAATCAAGCTTGAACTCTTGGAGATTCTACTTAAAGCATAATCTTAGTTCACTAGGGTTGAACCCTATGAGATGCTACTTAAAGCACAATCTTAGTTTATTAAGTTTATTCTCTAGGAGATTCTCCTTCAAGGACAATCTTACACCATTACTTGCATTGGGCTCTAGGAGATGCTACATTATGCACAATCTTACCCCATGAGGTTTGAACTCTAGGAGATGCTACATTGAGCACAATCTTCGTTCATTACTAATCTTGTTTAATTGGGTTATAGCCTTAACTGACATGAGAACATATAAGTTATCACATGATCTCCCATGGTGTTACCCACACCATCAAGGGTTGGTCCACTTGCCTAAGGTAGGACCGGTTTGTTAGCTTAGTCGGATCTACTAGCTAACTTTCCTACGGGGCATTTAGTTATTGCATACGGAGATTGCTACTACAAACTGAAACTCCACTAGGTGAGTCTTCCATCTCATGAGACACATTTAGGGAAATCCATACTCTTCTAGGTGAGAGATCCCAAGAGTGATGCCCAAACTAAACTAGGTGGAACCTACATGAAAGCCCAAACTCAACTAAGTAGGAACCTTCATCTCATTTCAACATCCACTAGGTGCTAGGCATAAATCCCACAAGATAATCATTAAGTCTCTACTTTCAATCAAGTTTATGGAAAGAGGTTCTTGACAACCAATCCATGCTAATACCTCTTTTAGACCATGTGTGAGAAACTATCACCATCCATGACCTAGGTATAAAGGCTCTCTAGCCTTTTGTTCGATTAGGTAAGAGAAGCCCGTCAACCCTAGAACCATAACTATGTGTGAAGTCTTTCATGTTAAGTTTGTCTTTATGCCTAACATCATGTATATAATTCTACATTAGACAAGGATATCATCAGGACCTAAGTGATTCTATCACTTCCTACCATCTATGATTCATAAGGTGAATTAGGTAAGTAAAGCTCCTTCATCACAATTCTATTCATTAGCCTTGTACTTACATGTAGATTTACTCTCAAGGTATTAGCATCTATAATTAATCATATTAGATTCACTTTTAACCCTTAGTGATCAATGTATACAGCTATGAGTATTCATTCTCAATGACTCCAAACCATGGAAACATATTATGAACCTAGATTACAAGCCATTCTATCACATTCTTTATTACTAGGTGATTCTAGCCACAATTCATCCTTAAAGGTTCAATTTCAACTTTACTAGTCAAGATCAATCATGTAGTATAGAGTCTAGTTCAATTCAAGTCAATGTATTCCTAATCTTCATCAATTACTACTCATAACATTGATTTAGGAAGATCACTCATGAACCTTCAATTTCACCTCTAATGGCATGAACCTACAAATATCACAGTAATCAATTTAGACTTGGGTTTACCATATAAATCACATCAATTCATCATAAAATCAGTAAACAAAGCTAAATCAATCATAATTGGGTATTATCCACTTGATTGGAATCATACCCAAACTCTACCCACAATGTAAGAAGAACCCTAGCAAGAATTGGGTTTTTGACTTCACAATTGAGGGAAAACTTAGGGAGCTCTATGGGGAAGAACCCACAGATGAATAATCTAAACAGACCTTAATTCAAAGCCCTAATCAAGCTCTCATCTATGGGGGAAATCTTTCCTGTTCTCTTCTCTTCTTCTTCTTCTTCACTTCTAAAGAGAGAATTTTTGGAGAGGATTTGGGATCTTAGATGAATGAGTTAAATGAATTAGTTTAGTGGCTTATTAAGCTTATATAGGTGGTTAAATAACTAACGAAATGACCTACCTTAACCCCTAATTATTTACTAACTTAACCCCCAAACACCTAACTTAAAACTAAAATCTGAAAACTGCCCATGACTCACTAAACCACCACCCACGGACTGTGGGTGGGTCTATGGGGTGTACTGGTGGTTTGTGAGTGGAATACTGTTGCTTAAAATAGCAGGCCTTTGCAGGCCTTGACACACAATCCCCACCTACTCGGCGTGAGTCCACCTACTGGCCCTAGGTGGCCAAACGTATGTTCTGAAATTTGACAGCTTTTGGGTTGTCCCTAAGGACCTCTTGGGTAGTCCTTAGGGGGATCCTACCTTGAAGCCCTAACCCTTTAACCCCCATTCTAAGTATGGGAATCATTTATATGAGTTTTAACCCTCATGCAACACTCTAAAACTCTTACGAATGGCTCTAGAACTCTCTAGTTCAACTTACTAATTTCCGAGGTGTTACAACAACACTACCCATGGATGACCGACAAAGAGCATCAACGACCATATTAGCCTTTTCGGGGTGGTAGAGAACACTCATATCATAATCTTTCAATAACTCATGCCACCTTCTTTGGAGAAGATTTAGATCCTTCTGATTAAACACATATTGCAAACTATTGTGGTCTGTAAAATCATCGACATGAACTCTGTACAAATAATGCCTCCAAATCTTTAAGGCAAAAACAACAGCCGCTAGTTCAAGGTCATGTGTAGGATAATTCTTTTCATGAGACTTAAGTTGCCTTAAAGCATAGGCATTATCCTTCCCATTTTGCATAAGAACACATCCTAAACCAATTCTCGAGGCATCACAATTAAAAACAAAATCATAAGTCCCTTCCAGTAAGGTCAATATCGGAGCAGAATTAATTCTATCCTTCAACTCTTGAAAATTCTTCTCACATTCTTCAGACCATATAAACTTAGCCTTGTTTTGAGCCAAAGCTTAAATGAAGAGGCAATAGAAGAAAACGCATAAACAAATCTGCTATACTAACCAGCTAAACCCAAGAAACTTCTAATATCAAGAGGGGATAGAGGCCTAGGCCAACTCTTGACTGCTTCTGTCTTCTTAGGATCTACCACAATACCGTTACTTGAAACAATATGACCAAGAAAAGCTACGGACCTTAGCAAAAACTCACACTTACTAAACTTTGTAAACAGTTGTTGGTCCTTAAGAATTTGCAACGGGATCCTCAAATGATCAATATTCTCATTCTCAATTCTTGAATAGATCAATATATAATCAATGAACACAATCACGAACATGTCAAGGTATTGTTTAAACACTCTATTCATCAAATCCATAAATGCCACTGGAGCATTAGTCAACCTAAATGACATTACAAAAAACTCTTAATGACCATAACGAGTTCGAAAAGCCATCTTCAAAATATCATCTTCTTTGACCCTCAATTGGAAATAACCTTACCAAAGGTCAATCTTAGACAAATAACTTGCTCCTTGATGTTGGTCAAACAAATCGTCTATCGTTGGAAGAGGACAGTTATTCTTAATGATCACCTTGTTCAACTGACGATAGTCAATACACATACGAAGAGAACAATATTGTTTTCTTACAAACGAAACTGGAGCACCCCATGCAGAGACACTCGGTCGGATGAAACACATATCAAACAATTATTTCAATTATTCCTTCAACTCCTTTTGTTTTGCCAAAGCCATTTGGTAAGGGCGAGTAGAAATAGGTTTCGTATGTGGAAGAAGGTCAATACCGAAGTCTATTTCCCCTTCAGGAGGAATACCGGGTAAATCATTTGGGAACACTTCTGGAAAATCATTCACAATGTGGACCGATTCAAGAGTAGGGGTCTCGAAATCCACATCCCTCACCCTAACTAGATGGTAAATGCAATCCTTAGAAATCATCTTTTTAGCTTTAAGACAAGAGACAAACTAACCCTTAGGCATAGAATATCCCCATTTCCACTCTAGGATGGGCTCATTTGAGAACTGAAACTTGACTACACGGGTTCTACTATCTATAGAAACACAACATGAGTTCAGCCAATCTATCCAGCGAATAACATAAAAATCTAGCATAGATGCTCCACCGAGTAAACAAGAGTAACTCTATGGGACACTTTCTATTGGCCCTCTTAGCCACAAAAGAATCACTATTAGGATTAGAGACTGAAAAAAGATTCTAACAACACATTCAGAAGAACATCTAACCTCATAGCCACATATGGAATCATAAATACAAAGTAGAACCTGAATCAAGTATAGAATGAACAATGTGTTGGAAGACTTTTGATATATCGGTAACGATAACGGGAGAACCCTCTTGCTCACCACGAGTTTGAAGTGCATAAAACATGTGTTTCTTGGGAGCATTGGAACCTAAACCACTAGGAGGAGCTTTCTTGCCCTCTCTTCCTTTAGCCGTATTCATTGGGCAATTTGTCATCTTATGAACACTTTTACCACAACCGAAGCAATCATCCGTGCTAGCTAGGAACTTACCCTCGTGCTTCTTTTCACACCTAGCACAAGTAGACATAGGCAATAAAGATCTACCACCATTCCGTTCTTAAGGCTTTGGGTAAGACACCCTTTCTTTGTTGAACTTAGGTGGAGCATTGGAGGAACCTTGACCGGAAAACCTTTGTCGAAATCTAGGGTGGCCATGTCCATCAGACCTTGTATGAGAGAAATTACCATCATCTGTTTTAACCCTCTTTGTCTCCGTAGAATTTTCCATAAGTTTCTCCTATTCGATCTGTTGAGCATGAACCATGAGACGAGAGATGTCCATATCATTAATGATCAAGGCAGTACAACATTGTTTAACCACCATTTCAAAAACACTCAAATCGAACTTACTAATCCTTGCCCTTGGATCGACAACCATTGTAGGGCCATATTTAGATAATTGAGTGAACTTCAAAGCATATTACCTCACACTCATACTTTCTTGAAGAAGGTTAATAAACTCAAGCAACTTTGCCTCCCTAATCTTACAGGAAAAGAACCTATCAGGGAAAGTGGCCTTAAACTTCACCAAATTAAGAGGACCCGCTGCTTCTGGCCTCCATTCTTTCCATTGGTTGTACCATATTTGAGCCACACCCTTAAGTTGATAAGCGGCCAACTACACCTTTTCCACCGGCGGCACTCCCATGATTATAAACGCCTTGTAAAACTCATCAATGAACTGTTAGGTTCTTCCTCAACCTTAGAATCATGAAACTCTGGAGTATTCAACCTAATGAAGTCCCTCACTCTAGATGCTGCCGTACCCAAATTTGGGTTCACGGGAACCACAACCTCCCTATTGGTTTGGGCCGTCATGGCTTCAGCAAACACTTGAAAATCAACCCTAAACTATGCATAGTTATCACTCAAGTATTAATATGTCTCCATTTGAGGCATTTTATGGTAGGAGGTGTAGGTCTCCTATAGGATTGTTTTAGGTGGGTGAAGTTGCTCTAATAGGTCCCAAATTCTTACAAGAAGCCATGGTGGAAGTTCGCTTATAAGGGAAAAGTTCAAAATGGCTCAAAGTCGGCAAAAGTCCTATGTCGATGTGAGGAGAAGGGATCTAGAGTATGAGGTCAACGATTGGGTTTACTTGAAAATCCACCCATGAATGGTGTAATGAAGTTTGGTAAGAAGAGGAAGCTTCATCACCAGTGTGTAGGCCCATATCAGGGTCTGAGACGCATTGGAAAGTGTGACGACTCAAGGATACCCCCTAGACGTAGCAAGGAACATAGAACCTCGAAAGGCTCCATGTAAGCCACTTAGCATATCATAACATAAATCATCAAAACAATAAAAGTAAAAACACATTTATGTCCAAAAGTTTCATAAAAGCAAATCGGAAGTCTAGACTTGTCTCAATTAGCCATCTATTACAATCGAAGAATCAAATAGGGTCACAGCCCTTACAACAAAAATTTGAACGTCTAATACAATGAAAGAAAGGAACTACAAGATATCACTTGGACTCAAATTCACGGGTACTCACCCTAAGCAAGGATAATAGTCGAATCCAAGATTGAATAAAAGAAAGATCACCTCAAACAGTGGACCCTACACTTTTAGAAAAATTTAGAAGATATGGATTAGTAACAAAATTCACTAAGTATGATAGCCATGCATAAAAACCTTGCAACATGCTAAAAGGGACATTTTAGTTGAAGAGCATGCACTTTACCAAGTTTAAGAATAATCATGAAGATTAGTGCAAAATCCTAAGTCATAAGCATATTCAAAATATAGTTCATCATATCATAATGGAATCATGCCATAAATACTCTCAAAGCCTCCTTGTGTCATGCATGAATAAGATCCTATAATCCTACCCACACTAAAGAAAACTTATTAAGTAACTATAGTTCATAGTTTATATTCGTGTTCATACTATCATAGTGGAATTAGCCTTAACCGACATAGACCATGTGAGCTTAATCATGGAATCCGGTGTCTACCCCATGCCAAAGAGGGGTTGTCCGACTTTCCTAAGGTAGAACCATACTCTTAGCTAAGGTGGATCCACTAGCTAAACACCTATGTGGGTACATTGTTTATGGGATAAAGAGATTGCTTCTAGAAACCTGGGCTCTACTAACGGAGGAGCTTCCATCTCTTTATCAATATCCTCTCAATACTAAGCATAATTCCCATTGAGTTCATAGTAAGTCTTGACTTAAATTAATAACTATGGAAGAATGTCTTGATACTCAATCCAACATACTCATACTAAAGCTCCTAGATTCAATAGGTGAGACTAGTCCTCCAACCTTAGATCATTACATGTGACCAACCTTTCACATCACCACATATTCATACATAAGTGTGTACATGAGGATAATCATCCAATCAACACAACAATTAGATAATAATCATATACACTTTACTCTCTAAGTAATATAAATGCATATACATAACCCTCATAAACATACATAATTCTCATGCTTTGCCCATCAAGGACCATAGATCACATTCAATCAACATATCTGGAATTACTATATTAGACATGGATGATAACATGATTCAATTATTGTTATTACTATAAGCATGATTTCATAATAGTCTTCTTTCTACAATTCACCCACACTTTTAGATCCAATTTTGGGAAAATAGAGTAATTCATGGATTCTTAAGCAATTCAACTTAAAATCATACAGAATCATCAATATATCTATAATTAGACATAATCCAATCATTAAAAATAAATTTGAAAGGAATCCGTGAGATTGATGTCAAACCCTAGGTTTTGGGATATCTAACTTTGAAATTGGGCTTTTGAAAAGGGCTCCATGGTTAAGGTTACCCATGGATGACGAAATACCATGCCTTGGGTGAATAAATCAATGAATTTGGGTGAAAAAGCCTCTTTCTTCAAACCCTAGCTTGATTCTCTTCTTCATCTTCTTCCTTGGAGTTCTACATAGAAGATTTTGGAGAAAAATGGTTTAGATTTGGGATGTTGGTAGTTATGATTTAGATGACTTAGTTTAGGGACTGAAAATCCATATATAGTTGGCTTAATTAAGTGTAAAACGACATCACTTAACATTAACTTAAAAAGGAAAACCCTAAACTACCCCTTAACTAATTCACAAAAACCAGCTTGATTCTGCAGGTTTGATCCACGACTGTCTACCCACGGAGCTTGGGTGCCCTCTGTGGGTCACTGCCTGGCAGCCACTAGGACGCTTTTCCTCAAGGACCCATGGTTGGTCCTTGTGGTTTAAACCTTGATGTTCTAACACAAAAACATGAATTTTAAGGTACGGGGATGTATGTTCAAGGAACTAGCCCCAACGTCAACGTAATAACCCGGAAACTAGTAAGTTGAACTTGAGAGTTCTAGTGATTTTCGAAAGAGTTTTGGCATTTGGTAAGAGGATTAAAATTCATAAAAATTATTCCCGTACATAGAATAGAGGTTTTAGGGGCTCAACGTCCAGGTACGACCCCCCAAGGACCACCCAAGGGGCCTTTAGGTGGACCCCAAAAATTGTCTCCAAATCTGCAATTTTGGTGAGCTACGGATGGCACCTACGGGGCGTAGGTCCATCCACGCTCCGTAGCTCAAAGTCGTGGTTCAAGGCCTGTAGGTGTCTACACGTTTTAGCCTCAGTACTCCACCCACAAAGGACCAGTACGGTTCGTAGACCAGCCCACGGTCCGTCGGTGGAGGTCTCGTGGGTTGGGGCAGATTTTCAAGATTAGTTTTAAGTTGGGGGTTTGGAAATTAAGTTAGTAATTAATTAGTGGTTAAGGGAGGTCGGTTAGTGAGTTATTAAACCACCTATATATACCTAATAGACCCCTAAACTAAATCAATTAATCCATTCTTAAAAGAACCCAAAACATAACTAACTTTTCCCCCAAGAAAATCCTCTCTCTATAAGTGAAGACGAAGAAGAACGGCAGCAACATAGGTCGAAATTCCTCCATATTTTCAACATTTAGCTAGGCTTTGAATCAAGGTATGTTATATTATTCATCTATGGGTTCTTCCCCCATAGAGTCCCCTTAGTTTTTCCACCAATTGTGATGTGAAAAACCCAATTCTAGCTAGGGTTCATCTTACATTGTGGGTAGGGCTTAGGTATGATTCCAATCTAGTGGATAATACCTAATTATGATTGTATTAACATTGACTTGTGATATTATGATGAATTCATGTGATTTCTATGGTAAACCCTTGTCTATTTGATGAATGTGATACTTTGTGGGTTTATGCCAATAGAGGTGAAATTGAAGGTTATAGGTGATCTTCCTAAATCAATGTCATTTGTAGTAATTGATCAAAGTACATCTGAGATCTATGGGGAAGAGGATCAAGTTGGCCCTTGAGAATAGCTTGATGTACTATCTCCCTTCAACCCTTTGAGCGAAATGCGGCAAAAGAAAAAGAAGGTCATATAATCATGAATTGAAATAGACTCTATTGAATATGAAGCATCTTGACTTGTAGGGTTAAAGTTGAACCCTTATGGTGAAATATGAGTAGAATCACCTAGTAATTAAGAATGTGATTGAAGCACCTTGAAATCTAGGTATGGATGAAGGTAGTAAGAAGTAAAGCTTGAGTGTAGGGCTTGTAGTTGTGAAGGTGATCACTAAGGCTTTAGAGTAAGGCTAATATGAATAATTATAAATGCAAAGGATTTGGGAGTAAACTCTACATGTGAATATAAGGCCAATAAATAGAAGTGTGATGAAAGACCCTTATCTACCTAATTCACCATATCAATCATAGATGGTCAGAGGTAATAAAATCACTTAAGTCATGATGATATCATTGTCTAATGTAGAATTCTAGACCTGATGTTAGGAATGAAGAAGAACTTAACATGAAAGGGGTTCTCACTTAGTAAGGGCTCTAGGGTCTTGAGGGCAAATCAAATATGATGAACTATGGAAGATAAGGCTCCAAGAGTGAAGCTTATGAGATAATGGTAGGTTGTTAGATAGAATGGTCTTACCACCTAATTTACCTCATGAAGGTTTGGATGCATAAAGTGATAGAATCACATGGGTTAGGAGGACATACAAGTCTAGTGCTTGAACCCTGGGTGGGATGATTGAAAGTAAGAATTGAACCTCAAGGAGGTGAAGTGTGAGGTAAGAGTTGTAATAATCAAACTACTTGAATTATGATTAAATCCATGTCTAATGTAGTCATTCAAGATTTGTTGACTTAACATGAGTTTGACCCTAAGAAGGGACAAGATATGATAGTATGCATGATTTATGAAGTTTAGTACATGCTTTAGAGATGCTTTGTGAGTAAAGTAAATATGTTGATGACCTAGTTGTAGTGTTGTTGAAAGGTTAATTCCCCATACACACTCTTGCATGAATATGTTATAATGTGAAAGGTTTGTCACATGTAGTGGTTCTAAGGTTAGAAGACTAGTCTCACCTAATTGAATCAAAGGCTCTAGAGCCATCATAAATAGGTCATGGATGGTGATAGTTGCTCATGCATGATCTAATGAGCTATAGTATGAGTTATGTTTGATTGAGTGTCAAGACATTCTTCCACAAATATGAACTTAAGTCAAAACTTAATGTGAACTCAATGGGACTTAATGCCTAGCACCGAGTGGATATGAATATGAGAGGGAAACTTATACGATAGTTGAGTTTGGCTTCCCTTTGAAGTCTTTTACACTAGTTGAGTCCGGCTTTCCAAATGGGCTCCTTCTACCTTAGTTGAGTCCGGGTTCTCAAAGTAGGTATCTCATGAGATGGAAACCTTCTTCCATAGTTGTGTCCGGGTTTCTAGAAGCAATCTTCTTATCCCATAACTATGTGCCCACATAGGTTACTTAGCCATTGGTTTCATCCAAGCTAATAGTATAGTTCTACCCTTGGCAGGTAGAGAGACCTCTTTTCAGTGTGGGGTGGACACCGGATTGCATGTAAGCTCACATGGTCTATGTCGGTTAAGGCTTATGTCCCAAATAGTGTAGTAGTATAGATAAGAGTATGAGTTGTGAACTATGGGTACTTAAGGATTAATTAGTATGGGTAAGAGTATGGGATCTTACTTATGCATTGCACAAGTATACTTTGAAGATATCTATGATATGTTCCTTTTCTACTTTTATGATTTGTGCTTATAATGTGTGCTTGATGGATTGTTGATATAGTTGCCTTCCATGATATGATTCAATAAAGGCGAGATATTCCCTTGGTTATGAGTAGTAAGCTACAAATGAGACCAAAGAGGGTAAGTATGACTAGGATGACTTCAAGGTTATGCTTACTGTGTGAAGGGTAGTATGGGATGCCTTTCATGCATTGCACAAGTGTGCTTTGAGGTTACTTAGGAATATGGTCATTTTGTGGTATAGATGACTAACAGTCAAATAATGCTTATATGATGCTTATGTTAGAGACTATGCTTATTATGATTAGGATATTGTCTCTTATGCTTATAGTTTATGTTTTATGAAGTATTTCATATGATTTTGGATTATGTCTTATATTGACTAACCGTTGTCTTATGCTCTTATGGTTGTGTTAGCTATCATACTTGGTATATTTTGTACTAACGCATACTTTGCCTACATTCTAATCCAATGTAGGGTTTGGAGACTTGAGTGCTACTTACGAGATAGGTTTCTAAAGAGCCAAGGAGTTAAAGACCTTGGTGAGTCCTCATAGCTTCGAGGACAAACCAACCATTTCCTTTACGTCTTTTACTTTCATGTTGAGACTATTGTATGGGCTGTGTCCCAACATTATTATTCTAAAAGGTGTATTAGACGGTTTGAAACAAAGTATAAAAAAACTTCCTCTTTCTTTTATGAAAATGACTTCGGTTGTAAAAAGTTTTAAATTTTTCCATACTTTTCTATTATCTTATGTTCATGATATGCTAGGGTCTTGTATGAGGATTTTCGTAGTCTTGTACACCGTGTCACGTCTAGGGGGTACTCTTGGGTCGTGACAGTCAAGCTCTAGCTAAGCCTACTAGTTACTGGAGTGTTACAATATCTCCCCCTTGGGAACATTCATCCTCACATGATGATCTAGACACTTTATGGAAATAAAGATTCAAGACTAGTATCCCATTATGCATGAAATATCAAAATAATGAACAATTCAAAGGAAGAAACATCAACTCCATCTCAAAACATAATCAATGAAATACAAGGGAGTAGGAACTCCATCTAACAACCCAATATGCATGCAACTTAATATTTCTCATATTCATAGGAGGAACTACCTTCTCCAACTAAAATAATACTCAACACAACATCATGGAGAAAATATGCAATTACTCTCAAAAGCATCCTAAAGCTTGTTTATCAACATATCTCACGAAGTCAAATAGACAACTCATACTAAATGCACAACAACATGAGGAACATAACTAAACATGAATTTCAAAAGGAAGATTCATAACATAAGGAAATTATGGATAAGACCATATAACACACATGACTTCAAAAACACTAAAACTCAAGAGGAACTAATTACCTCAATCTTGAATAGGATTAGAAGGAAAGAGATAAGGATATTGGGACTTCATATTAGCCTCAGCCTCCCAAGTAGCACCCTCAACTAAGTGATTTCTCTATAAAACCTTCACGAGAGCTATTTCCTTGTTTCTCAATCTCTTGACTTGCCGGTCTACAATCTCTACCGGAACCTCTTCATAGGAAAGGATTTCATCAACTCCCAAGCCTTCTAGGGGAATATTGGATATCGGATCTCCAATAAACTTTTTAAGCATAGAAACATGAAATACCAGGGCCAACTCATTTGGCAAATCCAACTAATAGGCAACTTTCCTAATACGCTTCAAAATTTTATACGGACCTACACACTGGAGACTAAGTTTCCCTTCCTTCCAAACCTCATCACACCCTTCATGGGTGAGATTTTCAAATAGACCCAATCATTAACTTCAAATTCTAGAACCTTCTTCTAACATCGGCATAGGACTTTTGTCTTCTTTGAGCCGTTCTCAACCTCTCTCTAATGAGATAAACTTTCTCAATAGCCCAATAAACCGATTTGGGACCAATAAGAGCAACATCACCTACCTCAAACCAACCAACCGGTGACCTACATCTCCTACCATACACGGCTTAAAAAAGAGCCATACCGATACTTGAGTGGTGACTATTATTGTAGGAAAACTCTATTAATGGAAAATGGTAATCCCAATGACCCTTGAAATATATAACACACGCCCTCAAAATGTCCTCTAAAGTCTGAATGGTGCGTTCCTCTTGACCATCCGTTGGAGGGTAGAAAGTTGTACTAAGCTTTACCTTAGTACCAAGCCTTTCTTGGAATGACTTCCAAAAATGTGAAGTAAATTGAGTACCTTGATCCGAAATGATGGATAAAGGAACTCCATGCAACTTCACTTATCTCCCTTAAATATAAATTGGCAGAGTCTTCTTCCGAATGAGAAACATTGACGGGAATAAAGTGGGCTGATTTTGTCATCCTATCTATAATGACCCAAATATAATCATGTTGCCTTTGAGTGAGAGGCAAACCCACAGTAAAATCCATGTTCACATCTTCCCACTTCCAAGTAGGAATAGGAATATTTTGTGACAAACCTCCTGGTCTTTGATGCTGAACCTTATGTTTTGACAATTAAGACATTTGGCAACAAATCCCGCAATATATTTCTTCATACCGTTCCACCAATAGACTTCCCGTAGATCACGGTACATCTTGGTGGCTCCCGTATGAATAGAATACCGAGAACTATGAGCCTCCACTAAAATTTTCTCACTCAACCCATCCACATCCGGAATACACAATCAACTTTGTTACTTAAGTACCCCATCTCACCCTTGGGAGAAATCCTCAACAGAGTTCTTGAGTACATACTTTTTCAACTCAACCGATATAGGATCAAGGCCTTGTTTAGACTTCACATCTATCACAAAGGACGATTCGGAACAATTATGGATCATGACTCCACCCTTGGGAGAATTCACTAGTTGGACACCTAGTCGGGCCAATCTATTCACCTCTCTAACAAATTCCTTCTTTCATCCTCCAAATGAGCCACACTACCTATGGACAATCTATTAAGTGCATCTGCTGCCACGTTAGACTTGTCGGGGTTGTAAAGGACACTCATGTCATAATCCTTCAAAATTTCTAACCACCTTCTCTGTCGAAGATTCAAGTCCCTTTGACTAAACACAGATTGGAGACTCTTGTGATTGGTGAAAACATCCATATGGACCCCATACAAGTAATGTCTCCATATTTTCAAGGTAAATACTATCGGCGCTAATTCAAGATCATGGGTCGGATAATATTTCGCATGGACTTTAATTTGCCTTGAAGCTTAGGCAATCACTTTACCATTTAGCATGAGGACACATCCCAAACCCAGTCTAGAAGCGTCACAATATACAACAAAACCATATGTACCCTTCGGTAAGGTCAGCACCGGAGTGGAAGTAAGTCTATCTTTCAAGTCTTGGAAGCTTTTCTCACAAGCCTCCGACCACTAAAACATAGCTTTCTTTTGAATCAAAGCTGTCAATAGAGAAGCAACGGAGGAAAGCCCCTCAATAAACCTCCTATCGAAACTGGCCAAGCAAGAAAAACTTCTAATGTCAAAAGGAGTCAAAGGTCTAAGCCAACTCTTGACCGCATCCGTCTTCTTACGATCTACCTCAATACCCTTTCTTAACATAATATGACCCAGGAAAGTTACAGACCTCAACCAACATTCTCAGTTGCTAAACTTTGCAAAGAGTTGTTGGTCCTTAAGAATTTGCAACACAATTTTCAAATGGTCCACATGCTCATTCTGTATTCAGTAAGTCCATAAATATCGTCGGGAATTTGTCAACCCAAATGATATAACCACAAATTCATAGTGACCATACCGGGTCCTAAAGGCTGTCTTGGAAATATCAACCCCTCTCACCCTCAATTGGTGATAACCCGAACACAGGTCAATTGTGAAGAAATAGCTAGCCAGTTGAAGTTTGTCAAACAAGTCACCAATTCTTTGAAGGGGATATTTATTCTTGATGGTCACTTTGTTCAATTGACGATAATTGATATACATTCTAAGAGACCCGTCCTTCTTTCTAACAAAGAATACTGGAGCACCCCATGGAGAGTTACTTGGTTGGATAAAACCCTTGTCTAACAAATCTCTTAGTTGCTCTTTCAACTATTTTAACTCCTCCAGAGCCATTCTATAAGGAGTAATGGAGATAAGTTGCGTATTTGGTTAATGTTCAATACCAAAATCTAT
Organism: Solanum acaule; assembly: GCA_036250505.1. NCBI lineage: Eukaryota > Viridiplantae > Streptophyta > Magnoliopsida > Solanales > Solanaceae > Solanum > Solanum acaule. The sequence goes on along the minus strand of JAJOOR010024956.1, from coordinate 6,923 downwards.
TTCCCGCTTAGGAGGAATATCGGGTAAATCATTAGGAAAAATATCCAGAAATTCATTCACTACTGGAACTGACTCTAGAGAAGGGGTTTCGGACACAACATCCATTATCCTAACAAAATGGTAAATTCACCCTTTGGATATCCTTTTCCTAGCTTTAAGGCAAGAAACAAATTGACCTCTAAGGATAGAATTTCCCCCTTCCAATCTATGATAGACTCATTTTGAAGTTGAAATCTAACAACCCGAGTCCTACAATCGATAGAACCCTAAAAAGATCCATGTAATCCACTTAGAATATCATAACATAAAACATTATAATGATAAGACTAAAAACACATTTAAGTCCAAAAGATTCATAAAAGCAAAGTGGAAGTCTAGACTTGTCTCAGTTAGCCATCTATTACAATCGAAGTATCAAATAGGGCCACAACCCTTATAACAAAAACCTGAAAGTCTAATACAATGAAAGAAAGGAACTACAGGATATCACTCGTCCTCGAATCCTTGAGGACTCACCACAAGCTAGGAGAATAGTCGAATCCAAGCTTGAATTAAAGGAAGATCATCTCAAATACCATACCCTACACTTTTTGAAAAATGTAGAAGATATGGGTTAGTACAAAAATCCACTAAGTATGATAGCCACGCGTAAAAATCATGAAACATGCTAAAAGGGACATTTTAGTTTAAGAGCATGCACTTTACCAAGTTTAAGAATCATCATGAAGATTACTGCAAAAGCTAAAGTCATAAGCATATTCAATATATAGTTCATCATATCATAATGGAAACATACCATAAAAACTCTCAAAGCATTCTTGTGCCATGTATGAATAAGATCCCATAATCCTACCCACACTAAGGAAAGATTCTTAAGTAACTATAGTTCGTAGTTCATATTCTTGTTCATACTATAATAGTGGGATTAGCCTTAACTGAAATAGACTATGTGAGCTTAATCATGGAATCCGGTGTCTACCCCACATCGAAAAGGGGTTGTTCTACTTGCCTAAGGTAGAACCATAATATTACCTTAGGTTGATCCACTAGCTAAAGACCCGTGTGGGCACATAGTTTATGGGATAAGGAGATTGCTTCTAGAAACCCGCCCTCTAATAACGAAGGAGTTTCCATCTCATTGTCAATATCTTCTCGGTACTAACCATAATTCCTATTGAGTTCATATTAAGTCTTGACATAAATTGATAACTATGGAAGAGTGTCTTGACACTCAATCCAACATGCTCATACTAAAGCTCTTAGATTTAATAGGTGAGACTAGTCCTCAAACCTTAGAATCATTATGTGTGACCAACCTTTCACATCATATAATATTCATACATAAGTGTGTACATGAGGAAGATCATCCAATCAACACATCAATTAGATCATAATCATATTCACTTTACTCTAAAAGCTATCTAAATGCATATACATAAGCCTCATAAACATACATAATTATCATGCTTTGCCCATCAAGGACCATAGATCAAATTCAATCAACATATCTATAATTACTATATTATACATGGATGATAACATGATTCAATTACTATTATTACTATAAGCATGATTTCGTAATACTTTTCTTTCAACAATTCACCCACACTTTTAGATCCAATTTTGGGAAAATAGGGGAATTCATGGATTTTTGAGGATTTCAACTTAAAATAATATAAAATCATCAATATATCTATAATTAGAGATAATTCAATAATTAAAAATGAATTTGAAACGAATACATGAGATTGAAGTCAAACCCTAGGTTTTGGGATTTCTAACTTTAAAATTGGGATTTTGAAAAGGGCTCCATGAGTGAAAGCTACCCATGGATGAAGAACTGTCATACCTTAGGTGAAGAAATCCAATGAATTTGAGTGAAAATCCTCTTTCTTCAAACCCTAGCTTGGTTATCTTCTTCTTCTTCCTTGTAGTTCTAGAGAGAAGATTTTGGGTAAAATTTGTTTTGATTAGGGAAGTTGGTAGTTATGATTTAGATGAATTAGTTTAGGCACTTAAAAACCTTATATAGTTAGCTTAATTAAGTGTAAAACAATGTCACTTAACATTAACTTAAAAAGGAAGACCTTAAACTACCCATCTACTAATTCCCTAAAACCAGCTTTCAGGTATGATCCATGACCCCCCTCACCTACGGACCGCAGTTGAACCCACGGCCCATGCTGGTAAAGCGTGGGCGGGGTCTGTGGCTTGATTCTGTAGGCCTAATCCCTAGTTGTCTACCCACAGAGTGTGGGTTGACTGACGAGGCCTGGATGCCCTCTGTGGGTCACTACCGGTCAACCTCTAGGAGGATTTTCCTCAAAGACCCATGGTTGGTCCTAGGGTTTTAAACATTGATGTTCTAACACAAAAACATGAATTTTAAGGTATGGGGAGGTACGTTCAACGCTCTAACCTTAACGTCAAGCTCTAGGTAAGCCTACTAGTTTCTGGAGTGTTACAGTAAGGTTGCTTATGGGTTAGACTTGTCGAATAAGTTGGAGACAATGCATCATGTTTTCCAGGTCTCTACATTTAAGAAGTGTGTTGGAGATCCAACATCCATAGTTCCCCTAGAAGGGTTGTGAGTTCATGAAAGTCTTTCTCATGAAGAAGATCCGGTTGAGATTTTGGATCTTCAAGTTAGGTGGTTGAGAAACAAGGAAATATCTTCCGTGAAAGTATTCTGGAGGAATCAATTAGTTGAGGGTTCTATTTTGGAGGCTGAGGCCGATATGATGTGATGATATCCTCATTTGTTTGCTTCTACTCCTATTCTAGCGTGAGGTGATAAATTCCTCTTGGTTGTCCTTGTTTTGGGAGTCATGTTTTTAATGTGTTTCCATGATTTCCTTATGTGTTGCATGTTCATGAAACGTGTGTTTTTAATGAAAATGAGTTTATATGATTGATTTTTCTCATGTTGTTATGCAATGAGTATGAGTTGCCTATAGACTTCATGAGATGAATTGATGAATATGCTTTAGCTATGCTTTTTGAGATTGAATGGCATATGACTTCCATGATATTGTGTTGAGCATGCTTTTAGCTTGGAGAAGGTAGTTCCTCCTTGAATAAGAGAAATTTTGAATATTCATGCATATTGGGTTGCTAGATGAAGTTCCTACTTCCTTATGATGCATTTCAGTATGTTGAGTTTGGAATTGATGTTTCCTCCTTATCTATGTGCATTGCATTCATGATGGGCTGATAGAGTTAGTTGCACCCCTCTTATGATGTTTTGATAACATCCTAGCTTGGAGTTGGTAGTTCCTGCTTGGTTGTATTCATTGCATTGCAGGTTAGGTTGTTAGTTCCAAGCATATTGTTTTAGAACTACTTTGAATCTCATTTGAGGACGAATGGTCCAAAAGGGGAGATATTTTCACACCCCCGATTCGAAAGAGGAAAGCCTAGCAAAAAAAAGTTCAAAACTACCAAGTTTCATCAAAGAAGGCCAACCACGGCCCGTGGTGTGGGACACGGACCATAGGTAGGTTTGTTGATTGGTCCCTCAAAAGTTCTCTAGGGCAGAACCACGACTGGATCGACGGACCGTAGGTGGGTCCACGGTCCATGGTCTAGGGGTTCGTAGATTTGCTAAAATTCTCAAACCACCACCGATGGTCCACTAAGACAGACCGTAGGTCAGAAGACGGTCCATCGATTAGGGTCTGTGGTTGGTAGGTCGGTGGTCAGCTGACAATTAGTTCAGGGCAGTTGGGTCATTTCCTATTTAATTAGTTCCAATACTACGTCGTTTTACCCTTCACTAAGACCCCTATTAAGGCGTATAAGACCCTGAGAGGCCTCATACAAGACACCTATAATATCATCACATAAAGTAATAGAAAATGGTGTAGAAATTTAAAACGTTTCAATACAATCAAAGTCTTTTATAAAACGAACGAAAGTCTAACACCATTGCCTCAATCCATCTAAACAACATGAATAAAGTCTTGGTTTGCCACCCATACAATAGTCCAAGACATAAAATGAAAGAACATAAAAGAGACTAGTGATCACATCCTCGAAGAGAATGAGGACTCACCAAATCTTCACTTTCTTGATCAACAATGAAGCTAGCCACGAGTGTGAGAATCAATGTCGCCGGACCCTACATTAGATAAGAATTTAGGTAAGAGTATGCTTTCGTACAATCATGTACTAAATATGATAGCTAGCATAAACTACATAAACATCATGGTTAGTCAATATAAACCATAAGTATAATCAATGCATATAAATCATCATCATAATACGAAAGGAGTACTTCTCAAGCAACCCACTTAACCTTAGTCAAGACTTGGGTCATCCATCTCCAGTAAATTTATCTCATTGAAGGCATATCTAGCAACAATCCAAGCTATTCATTTATCCTAACATTATTCACATTATTCATACCTACTTTTAAAGACATGGGGATTCGCCTCTTTGCCTAGCTTATAAAGGCTAATGAGTATTCACCTCTTTCCTTACTTATAAAGGATAATGGGTATTGACATTAACGTAATCAATGATACAACTTCCGATGCAAGTGTCTACAATCGTGCAATAGTATAATAACCCAACCAAGGGTTGGGGTGGAGTCCCAAGGGAGTGGGCGTGAAAATTAGTGTTTAAGCGCCAATGTGCTAAATCAAATCGTAGCTAAAGATTTTTACGAATGAATACATAGAAAATTAAAAGGGGACACAAGAGTGTCAATTAACAATAGGGGTTTTGTCACTAGTAAGTAACAACAATAAACTTAACAGAGATTTCTAAGTAATGATAAGGGATTCTTGGGATGTGACCATAATTTATATTGGTATAAATAGTTGGGTACATGCTTTCGCTAGGAAATTTTCAAGATAATAGTGACTAGGCTAAGCGTTAGATGGAAATAAGTTCCTTCTCGAGAAACATACCCCGTTTCAAATGGGTTCCTCTCAGACACCCAATTGCCGCATGAAGGCCAGCCTACACCTTACCCCACTCACTCTCTCGAGCTGAGTGTTAGGATATGGAACTAGGGCTCACCCTCTCGGGATGAACCTCATGTCGAACCACTCTTTAGGCCATCAGTCTAGCGGTCTTGGTTTCGCGACCTCTCTCTCGAGCAAGCCGAAAACACAAGGGTGATTTTGTAGTTGCAACTACAAACCCATTAAATTAAACCACAACCGCTAGATGAAATCACCATTAAAATACATCTAACCTTTCAACAAGCGAAACCCAACAATAATATCAACACATATTTGCTAAATAACACCCCAAGAATGGGGGGTTTTTAGCCACACATCAAGAAATAAGAAATTATACCTAAAATGAAGTTGAAATCAAGTGGGTATAAGAAATTAAACCTTGATTTGAGCAAACAAAGAAGAATAGAGTAGACCCAACTTCCAATTTGGGTAAGATGAACTCCTTTCTTCTTCAATTCCTCCAAAAATACTCTCCACACTTGAGAGAAAATATCAAAGCTAAATAAAAATAACAATAGTGTTTAGACTCTCCCGTTTTCTTCCTGTCTTAAGAACTAGTAAAGATTTTAGTATTTATAGAGTTCAGAAAATAGTGCTGGTGGATCGCTCGGTGAGGTTAGTCTCGAATGCTGAATAACTCGTAGATTCGCCTTTCTTCTAGTTCATAGTTGTTTGTGCTTTGCCTGAAGCATCTGTGCAGTCTGGATCATTGGGCGGTATACTTCCGCTTCACAAAACTGATCGGTGAAGCGCCGACTGCTCCTTTCATAACCATTTTTATTCTTCTACTTCAGGGCTTCGCGTACTGTAACAAAGGGAGGAGTGCGTCCCTTTGGCGAATCGCCAAGCATGCTTGGCGATGCTCAGGTTTCAGCTTCTTCGTTCTTTTCAGCCCTTTTGTTCTTTTATGCGCCTAAGTGTCCATGCTTCCACTAAAACTTCAAATACCTGAAACTTAAGTATTTTCATTAAATATTTAGACTAAATAAGCATTTGAGGACACTATTACTATTGAAATAGGCCCTAAATGAGTCCAATTTGTGGAAACATCAACACCCCCAACTTAAACTTTTGCTTATCCTCAAGCAAACTCAAGCTCAGTCATTCAAAAAGGGTGTCTCGAACAGTGCTACACAAGACTCAATCATGAATGCGCACAACAAGACTCAGTTTACTTATGCAAATATCAAATGTGCACTCAAAGGTTCAGTTTACTTATGCAAATATCAAATGTGCAATCAACGAACCTCTTGTTCACAATACTTGCTTCAAATGCAAGTTCAAACTTAACGAAAGTGTTCGAATGCCCTTACAGAAAGAATGATTCCATAATCACATAATGGTTCACAGTTTAAAGCTTCGGAATAAGATGCAATACTCACTCTCACAACGAAGAACACAATGCATTCTTTCACCCATAGGTTTGCCTGTATTTTCTTATCGACATTTGTTTCAGCTCACTCAAGATCAAAAAGGTCTTTTCAAGGCTTGTAATGGGGCTGAGTTCAAAGGTATGGTCATTTAGGATCGGTTACTTTCATCCTCATGAAATGTGGTGCTCACAACACTTCCTTTCCCTTCCCTTCATCATTCTCTTTAGTGCTCATAAGTCATCCTATTATTCACTTTCCATAGATTGTTTGGGAACCCCATTTCTTTTGTACTTCTATTCCACAACTTTCTTTTTATTTTTATTTTTATGGAGGGGTTCAATTTTCCTTAAAACCATGGGTAAGAGGAGACTTTCCTTGCACTTCTTGACTTCCCTTTTTCTTTTCACCACACCCCCAACTTAGGCTTTTGGCCTAAGTTGGTGTCACGACCCAAGCCTAGGGCCTAGACGTGACCGGCGAATGGGGAACCCGAAGGAACCCCAAACAAGCCTCATAGCGTATCATTACACATCCTTGGTCGCGGAAGCAAATAAAATGACCATAAGCGATAAGCATAATC
>JAJOOR010024955.1:0-32312 GCA_036250505.1 Solanum acaule | reverse complement strand
AGTACTCTTTCTGATGAACCAATGTCATCGTTAGTCTCTCTCCAAAATGTTTCTTCAATATTAGGACAATTCTCTTCCTCCAAATCATACAAATCCACCGGGACTTTATTTCTTGCATAATATACATTTTTCTCAATTGGGTCTTCCACATAAAAAACTTGATGCACTTGAGATGCTAGTACAAAAGGATCATTCGTGCTGCATTTTTTATTGAAGTATACCCGAGTCAATCCATATTCATCGACTTCGTTATGAAACCAATCACATCTAAAAAGTACAACACTAAAGCAACCCCAATAATCAATCTCAATTATATCCTGAATAATTCCATAAAGGATTTTTGTACCTAGCACTAGCAAAACTATCTGTTGTTGCTGACAAAGTCACTCCACTATTCTAAGTCTTGCAAGGGTCATCCCGTGTCTTTGTATGAAATCTATATCCATTAATGAAATATCCAGTATATATTTTAGCCACTAAATTAGGCCCTTTAGCTAGCCATCTTAAGTGATTGGACACTTCAATATTTTTAACTTTATCCCTAAACCAATCACTGAATTCTCTACTATGGATCTGTGCTTTTACCCATGCATTTCCTCTGGTACAATTATCAATTAAATTCTTATGTTCCTTGCAAGCATGATATGCAATTTAAACAATGTATATTTATTAATGGAATTTAAAACACATTATCATAACATATAAATGATTTTTAAAACAATTGACTATTTTATCTTACTTTATGAATGTCTCTACTTTTTCATCGCCAGTATTGAACAAAGCATATCGATGAGCTTCAAACCACTCATGATGCTCCATGTTAAAAGTCTTGCCTTTCGTTTTATTCATACTTCCGATGGGATGACCTGTCTTAGGAAATAAAGGTGAAGCATCACCTTCCTCTATTTGATTGTCCTCATCATCCTCGGTTTGATACCTACTAAATGTTGTCTTCACCATATCAGGTAGGTATCTCGAAATAAAGGTCAAACAATCTATAGTTGAAAAACCCTCTACTATTTCCCCTTTTGGATTTTTTCGATTACGAACAAGCCCCTTGAAGTCACACATAGTTCTTTCAGTAGATTACATCCAACGCAAATGAGTCGGGCCTCCAAACTTAATTTCATCCACTAAATGAATAGGCAAATGTGTCATTATATCAAAAAAGGATGGAGGAAAAATCTTTTCAAGCTCACATTCTATATCTATGATTTCGGCCTTCATCTTCTCAAGATCGCTTCTTTTAATAACCTTACTACATATGGCTCTAAAATAATTTCCCAACCTAATCAAAACCAAAGACACATTCTTGGGCAACACTTTTCTGATAGCAACCTGGAGCAAGTAATGTAATATGAAATGAGCATCATGGCTTTTGTATTCTGATACTTTCATATCTTCAATTTGCACACGACTTGATATATTAGAGGCAAATCCTTTTGGTAATTTGGCTTCTTTTAAAACAGTGCAAAATAACCTTTTCTCCTTTGGTTTCATAAAGAAACAAGCTTTAGCCAAATGAATATTTCCAGTATCATAATCTTTTATTGGTTGAAGCTCTTTGCGTATCCCCATCTCATGCAAGTCATAGCGAGAATTTATATGATCTTTGGACTTTCCAAGTATATCCAATAAAGTCCCAAGCAAAGTGTCACAAATATTCTTCACTATGTGCATCACATCAAGATTGTCCCTCAATTTCTTGGTTGCCCAATACGGCAACTCAAAAAATATGAATTTTTTTTCCATGGACCATCATTCTTTCGTTTTCTTTCCTTTTTGCTCTTTCCAAAAACATTATTGAATTCACAAAGTTCTTCAAGAACTTGTACGCTTGATAAGGGAGTAGGTGCAACTTTATGCTCTTCTTTACCATTAAAGGATTTTTTATCTCTTTTATATGGATGATCATGAGGTAAAAATGCTCGATGACCCAAATAACACATCTTACGACTATGTTTGAGATATTGGGAACAAGTATTATGATTACAAGTGGGGCATGCCCATTTCCCATTGGGACTCTATCCGGAATGCATTGCCAATGCTGGAAAATCACTAATTGTCCACAATAAAGCTGCATGCATCATAAATGTTTGATTAGTTACAACATGATATGTTTCCACTCCCACTTCCCATAGTTCCTTCAACTCTGCAATCAGTGGTTGTAAGTATACATCTATATCATTTCCAGGAGACGATGGGCCTGGAATAATCATTGAAAACATTATATACTCCGACTTCATGCAAATCTATGGTGATAAGTTATAATTCATCAACATAACCGGCCATGTGCTATGGGAAATGCTCATAGTTCGGAATGGATTAAAACCATCGCTTGAAAGACCCAATCTAACATTACGAGCATCACTAGCAAAGTCACGGTGCAAGGAATCAAAATCCTTCCAAGCTTCCCCATCAGCAGGATGTTTTAAATTTCCATCTTTGTGTCATTCAGTATCATGTCATCTCATACCTACAGATGTTTCAGAACACATGAATATCCTCTGAAGCCTAGGATTTAAAGGAAAGTACCTTAAAACCTTTGCTGGAATTTTAGTGACCTTATTAGTCAAGTCATCACGAACATTCTTCCATCTAGAAGATCCACACACTGACCACTTGTCTAACTTTGTAGTATCATTCCAGAATAACATGCAATTGTTAGTACATACATGAATTTTTTCATAATGAAGACCCAAATCTTTTATCACCTTTTTTTGCCTTGTAGAAAGACTCGGGTATCTGAGCAAAGGGAAATGCCTCTTTTATCAAGTCTAACAAATCTGAAAAGGCTACATTACTCAACTTTGTAAATGCATTTAAACAAGTATAACCAAATGGTGAAATTCAACTTAGAAAAGTTCTTACACCCCGGATACAACTCTTGTTTCCCTTCTTCCACTAATTTAAAGAATCTCTTTGCATCGTCCGATAGTCCCTCTCTTACTCCTTCATCCCTCAAGCCATCTGCTACATTTCTAAAAGTATCTTGAAGTAGTTTATCAATACCGTCTTGTCTGTCAAAAGTTTCATCATCATTGGCTGGATGTGGCGTATTTCTTGAGGAAAAGCCTTCTCCATGGAAAACCCATTTGGTGTATCCATGAACAAACCCATGACAAATCAAGTGTTCCTCCATCACATTTCGACAATGCCAATAACGATTAAATTACTTCTTACAACAACATAATATTTCATCTTCTTGGGAAGCTCGTTTAAATGCCTTATCTAGGAAATCATTAACTTCATGGATATACTCATCGGTGGATCTTCGAAGATCCATCCAACTTTTATCTCCAACATCCATTGAATATCCTATGTTACATGAGCAAAACATCAAGAAAACAATTCATGAATACAAATCATGATTGTAAATGATCTAATATAGGTCACTAGGTAAGTGCTATTTAGTTACACAACCTATATTTTACTTGATAGTTTAATTCCTCAATTTATTCTACAGTACATTGCAGGTACTGCCTTACTACACAGAAAAAATGACAGATTATGGTGACTACTTTGTTTCTTTTCAAGATCACTTGAGTTGACCTTCCAATTGGTTATGCTTTAAGTATGAGTACATTTAGATTAATTCTAAACAAAAAAACTGTTGATTGCATAAAGTGTGCTGTGAGGACAAATTTAGCATTTGATTTAAGTTGCCTTTAGCTTGAGAATTTGAGAAGCATCTATGTACCTTTTTTTGCTTTTTACTGAAAGGTATAGCTCATGATTGTATAATTGTATTCATATATGGCAATATTCCAGTTTTTTTCATCCAAAGTACTTGATGAAGAAGTTGAATCTATCTAGCGAAGATGAGGTAATTATCTTTTGTTTTGGCAGTTTAGCAATCAATAAATGTTATTCACATTTCCTATAATTTATTATTCTATTGAAGGTTGAAAAAAGTTATGTAAGGGCATGATTTCCTGTAATTCATTATTCTGTTGAGTGTAATGTTGCTCCTGTCAGGTTTAGAACTTGGTTTTCAAGAAATGTGCTGATGAGATCATTTTAAATCACTTTAAACTATTAATCAAACAACAGTACATATGAAAGTATCCTAGGGTAGTACAGATCCTAGAGCTAATGAGCAAGAGTAGAATTGATATAACAGGGGACACTACATCTTCACTGCATCTGCTACATATTCATTCACGACAACTACGATAATATTAGGTGAACTCACTAGGTTGAGGAAAGGAGAAATGATCTGTAACACTAGTATGCTGTATAGACAAAGAGTTATATTATGCTTGGCCTTTTCAGAAGAAGCTGCTAGCAAAGTTTCGGCAACAAAAATAAAATGTTCCACTTAAAGGGAATGTGAAGTTTCTATACCTTGGAGGACAGAGATGTCAAAAACGTACTTCTCATCGGCCATAAAACTAGAGAAATCACAATGGTCATAAAGTGATGAAACAGATGCATACATTGTGGTTTTCCATAACATGGAAGCTTAGGAACATGAAATTTTTCCAACACATAAATAAACATAATAGATCAGTCATTACGTAGATAATATAAAAAATTAAAAGAGAAAACATGAGCAATATGTTTCAACATCCAAAATCCAATAAAATGGAGTTTTCACCAATTGTTTTATATATATTCCACATCAGTTAAAAACATATTTTGTTCAACTTAACGTATCATCTATGACAGTAGCTATATCAGTATACTTTGGCAACATTCATAATGATAAGCAAATCAAAATACTTTAAACTTTAGACCAATGAATTTTTTTAGTTCACATAGATAGACCAAACTCATAATGCAAATCAAAATACTCAAAGCCCTAGGACAAAATCAACTACAAAACATTAGTTGTTCCATAAAAACGAAACCCAACTTCACAATGATTTTTCACGGTCTTTACAAAATTTGAGTTACAAACTCTAAACTACAAATGGATTATGTCAAACAGACCTAAATCAGAACAAATAACATACATTTCAACAAACCCATTTGTTATTCTTTAAGATTTTTTAGAAGCCCTTAAATGGAATTTCTGATTTTGAAAAATAGTACATGTATAACCAAATAGAGACAATGAGGACTTAGAAATCACCTTAAAAATAGTACACCTTTATCGGCAGAAGCTTAATTTTGAAGAAGACTACTTTTGGAGAAGAAGACCACTGAAGATGAACACTTCACACTAGAGAAGAAGACCACTGTAGCTTATCACTGAAACTGATTTCTTCACCGGAGCTCAAAATTCGCTGTCAAAGACGAAGGAGTCACCGAAGTTCTGCAATTTTAGGGCTTTGATTTTGATTATTGGAGAAGAATACCACGCACTGATCGCTTTGATTTTGGTTTATTGGAGAAATGGAATGGGTATTTGGAATGTATTTTGTTCAATAAAATAAAAAAGCGGGTCAATGAAATTAGTGGAGGGAAATAATTTTTTACACATAAAATTCATGGGTTGGGAAAATTTTTTTTTACTTTTCACTTAAACAAACCGTTGCCACATGTATTATTTTGCCACAGTTAATAAGTATGTGGCCATAGATAATCTATAGCGGCGATTATATAGATGATGCCACGGTTTATATTAAGAATTACTCTATTAGTTCTAAGGATATATGGCAATGATCATAACTGTGGCAACACATACTCTATTGCCACGATTTTAAAATTGTTGCCGAATAAGCGTTACATTAGGTCAAATTTCTAGTAGTGATGTCGGATCAAGGAGACCTTGGATTCATGTTTTGCTGATTCCATTAAGTCCTGAATGTCTAATATAATTGATTTGCATATATGTTCTGTGTTCACAAGGTTCCGAACGAATCTCGGCGGTCCTTTCAATCTTTTGAGAGTTGGCTAATTTTTTTGGTGCCTCAGTTCTGCAACCTTCGCTTTTGTGATAGGCCTCTGTCTTAAGCGAGATTTGCTTAAGTGAATGTGTGATTACTTAAGTGAAGGCCGAGGTTTTTGAAGGGTTTGCTTAAGTGAATCAGGGCTTACTTTGGCAATGGTCGCTTAAGCAAAGCCTGGTTTGCATATGCAAGACCCCTAATTTTTGAGAGGTTTTCTTAAGCGAACCTATGGTCGCTTAAGAGACATCTGAGAGGGTTTTTCTTCCATTTCAGGGGTTTAAGCTCAATTTAACTATTTTTCAGTTTTTCGGAGCTTTGGGATAGCGAATTTGTCTAGGTTTTCAAGGAAAATCTTTTGAGTAAAGATTCTTAACTCTAAATCTTCAATTGCCCATTATTATTTATGGGCTCATGTACTCAAATGAATCTTTTCAAATGAGTAATTTGGGTTTATCTTCAAGAACCCAAGATATTACTAAAACTGTGATTTTGAAGTGGTTTTGATTCGTTTTTCGAAATGGTTTTCACTAATGAGTTCCTAAAGCCTTGTGCATCATTTTCAAGTGTTTTTATCCAGATTCAAACTTCCATTTTTGAAATTGGGTTTTGATTTGATTGACCCATTTCTTCAGATAATTGATGTGGGAATTGTTGTTTCCGATGACTGATTTTAAATACTTGATTATTATAGATTCTATGGCTTTGGAAGTGATTCGGAAGGAGAAAACATAACGCTTACAATGATTGTTGATTGATTTAAGGCAAACGGCTTCTTAAACCTTATATTCTAGTAGAATTTATGCACTTCTTTCGTTGATTATGTGTTGGGAGTAATGTAGATGAGGTGAAGGGTTTAATTTATCCACTTGTTACATCTAAATGAATAAAAAGAGGTTAAATTGAAAAAGGCTATGTGTTGAATATGATAATGTCAATTGCCTTATTGTAACCCTTTTCTATTGATTGATGAAATGCTTGAAAGAATGAACGTGGACTTGAATTTTATGAATTGTTGTCTCTCCCATGTGGTGTGATATTTCTTGTGTGCATTGATTGTGAACAACGTGATGAGACATGTGATGATTTATGATGCTGAGGTCTTTGCCGGTGAATGTTGTGATGTCAACGTCTTTGCTGGTGAGTGTTGTGATGTTAATGTCATTTATAGAAAGTGTTTATAAAGCCGATGGGAAATGGTTCAGGCTAGTGATTTGCTATAAAGCTGATGGGAAATGATTTTGGATTGAGATATTGTGCCGATAAGAAATGGTTTTGGGAAGATATTGATTATTACGACTTAATGCATTTGATGCTTATGCAAAACTTGCTTGATAAACTTGAGATTGATGCACTTGTTGCATGTGGCTGAACTACTTGACATTGATATTGACTTATTTGATTTGTTTGATTATTGACTTGTGAATATTGAACTGTGAATATCAGGCCTTGTGAGCCGTGTATTGTAGAATTGCAAAGTTGGGTTGATTTCTGTGTAGGTTGTACATTCAGGAGGTTTGGTTGGAGTGTAATGGGCGTTCCTTTTATAGCTAGTTTCTTTGTTTAGTAGGTTTTTTGTTGGGTACCATGTTGTTGCTACTCACCGCTTTCTTCTACGGTTGTGTAGGTTTGGAGCCTGGACACATGTCATCTTCATCTTCTTCTTCTCCTGATAGTTGAGGCTCGTGAAGGATTTGAGAGGTAGTTGTTGGTCATCACAATAGGATCTTTTTTCTCTTCTTTAATATTTGTTCTACTTGAGAAACAAAGACTGAGACTTGTATTTATCTTGGAATTTTGTATTTTCATTAGTGGCTTGTACACGTGACAACTACGTTTCGGGTTATTGTTTAGAATCAATAAGTTTTCCTCTTTTATCCTGTTCTTGCTTTTCTATTTTCCTCTTTTCTTTCATTTCGTTGGGTTGAGATTAACTTGTCATGGTAGGAAAAGACATGTGATAGCACGTCCATTCTTTGGTCATGACAAATGGTATTAAAGCCCCAGGTTCATAGGTATTCTGTGTGTACAAGAAAAATCTAAGTAGAGTCTTGAGGAATGCTACAGAGATGTTTGTACTTATCTTCTTGAGGCTACGAAGATTGTTACGAAACATACTTTTATTCATCTCTTCTTATTGTGTGTGGTTACCTTTGCTAGTGTTGAGTTGTCGCGTGTTGTATTTGCAGATGTCGAGGACCACAACTTCTGTTCCAGTTGGTAGAGGCGAGGAAGTCCCTGAGCCTGTTGTTCAGGACCCAACTAGAGGTAGAGGTACGACCTAAGCTAGAGCCCGTGCTTGTGTAGTAGCACTGGATAGAGGTCATCATCGTGGAGCGGTACCTGCCAGAGGTCAGGCTAGAGACTCTTCTCCTGAGCAACAAGTTAAGGTTGTTGAGGACCAAGTTACTCCCGAGTTTGGAGGTTCTTTGTTTTAGGAAACTTTGTTAAGGATGCAAAGTGTGTTAGAGAGCCTTTCTCAGGGTAGTGTGACAGGTACGCCACAAGGTTCTCAGATGAGAGTAGGGCAGCAGACCATAGGTCAACAACAGAGTTCTGGTATTCATAGTAAGGTGGGTCAGCCACCAGTGATTCCTACACCGGTTGTTAGTGCACAGATTGCTCCCGAGGTTATTCTGACAATGACTCATTAGTAGTGTTATGAGAGGCTTCACATTTTCTTTTGAATTATGAAGTAGAAAATTACTTTTGAAGAAGTAAGATGTTCATCAAGTAGCAAATTACTTCAGCAGCCTCCAAGTAGCTAAAATTATGAATCCAAGTAACATAAAACATTAAAAGGGTCTGGATAAAAATTCTCCAAGAGATCTCAAACTACAAAGCTATATTTTGTCCTAAAAGTACACCCCCCCCCCCCCCAATCCAAAATAGATAAGAAGGTAAATATATTCATAGTTATTTCAATTATAAATTTTGAAAGAAATGAATAAACTTTATAAATTAGTTTTACGATACTTCTTAAAGTTAATAACTTTACATGTTGTCTAACTAGGAGTATGCTATAAATCATCCTTTATTAGTCTTTATGATATGTATGACACCACTATTCTCAGTATGTGTCAATGCAATCGATTATATTCTCAAACTTCAGGAATGAGTGTAATCAACAACTCGGAATCACCTACAAAGCAACATGACAGTAAAAATACCTTGATGTTCTTTAATATGCATGTATTTTAGCCATTGAATTATAATAAAGAGATGTAAACTCATCAATGTATAGAAGATATAAAGTGTGATAGCATAATTCCTTTTCAAAACGAATCACCAGGTCCCTCTCATATCTTATGGTGTTAATACAACAAACATTAAACTAAATAATGATGTCCAAAGTTGAAAGAAAATGATATGTAGTTATTGTTAATGTATAATCAAGATATAAGGAATGATGCTAAGTAAATTTAAAGACTAAGTCTTTTACTTGCCATACAACATTCGAAGACATAATAAGTCGAAACTTCTCCATGGCCTCATGACCTAAATCAGGCCATATCAAAGTGACCTCACTAACTTGAAGCAAACCAATAAGAGATCTACATCTCCTACCATAAAGAGTTTAAAACGAAGTTATTTCAATACTCAAGTGATACCAATTATTTTTTAAAAACTCAATCAAAGGAAAATGATCATCTCAATTACCTTAAAAGTAAATCACACAAGCTCTCAACATATCCCTAAAACTCTGAATAGTACACTCGACTTGACCATTGGTATGAGGGTGAAAAGTTGTACTAAGCTTAACCTTGGTACCAAGGCCCTTCTGGAATGATCTCCAATACTGATAATTGAACTAAGTACCTCTATCTGAAATATGGATAAAGGCACTCCATGCAACTTTTCCATCTCCCAAATATAAAGCCTAGAATAGTGATGAGTCTTAGATTTCGACTCATATAAGGCTTTATTTTAATAGTTTGATTGTCCTCAATGCCTAATTTATGCTCTAAACTAATGTTAAAGTGTTGATTTGCAGCAATAAAGGGAAAGGAGGAAGGTAAGGATATCATTAGGCAAAATAGAGACGAAAAAGCTGAAGAAGTGGAAGAAAGACAATCCTATTGATTGTAAAGACCCCTCGGCGAACCGCCGAGTGGTTCCTCTGCCGGCCCAATGTTCCAGTGTGCTAGTCCTGGGGAAAAGACAAATTGGTGATGGAAATGGACAATCAGCAAACCGCTGAATGGATCGACGCCCCAGCTCCTAATCACCTAAAGTTACCGAAGCCTGAGGTTGAAGAGGTAATGCAAGACGGCGATGGATAGGGACATATGGCGCACCACTGACCTCATCACCGACGCTCGACTTACTTCACTGATTTCTTCTGGAAGTGAAAATTATGAAGAGTATAAATACAAAATTTTGAAAGAGTAGAAAAGAGCTCCAAAATTCCCATTTTCTAAACAAGTGTTCTGAGAGCTTTTACCTTGAATTCTTAATTCCTAACACTAGTTTTGGAGTTCTTGAGTAGAGTTTTCAAGTGCGTTTTGAATTTTGGTTGAATTGAAACATTGTAAAGACTTTGAAATTATTACCCAGTTCATGGATAACATAATTGGTAATTGTTTCTTCCTTTTCATGATATGTGGCTAAAACCCCCTTTTTTGGGGGTGTGATCATGTTATTATTTGTTCAAATTAGGTTATGGGTATTGTTGTTTAATGATTTAAATTTTGTTTTGAAATGGGTTTGATTGATAATTGTGTATTAACTCATGAATTGTAGTTGCAAATGCAATTCTAACTTAGTGTTCTGAGCTTGCTAGATAAAGAGGTTCTAGAACTAAGGTTATCGAATGATGATTGTAGTGATTGGATTGTTGTGGGTTCAGCTCGAGAGAGTGAATCTAAATTTGATCCTACCTATCTAGATCAAGAGAGTAGATTAATTGAGGTATTGGGCTGCTTATAGTGTTATTCTTGTCGAGGTTCGAGAGAACTCTCTTGAATCGTAGTAGTTATTCGAGAGAAATCTATTGCATCTATAGTCTAGCCTACCCACTGATATTCAACAACTTGTTAGTAAGCATCAATTACCCATATAGCGAAATTAGCCTTTAATCGATCACATTCCCGAGAATCCCTCTCTACTTATCTTTTCCCCTGTTGTCATAATTATCTTAGTTGTTAATTGACACTTTTAAACCCCCTATCTGACATTCATTTTCAAACCATTAATTTACTTTGCTTGGTTTCGATAATGTCTACCTCTATAATCGACTAGAACACAACCTTTTTCTTCTTAATGGAATTCCATTTCGTATCACTCCCTTTGGGATCGACCCCAACTCTTTGTTGGGTTTATACTAGATTACAATTACCTACACCCAGTATTGGATGAGGTGTAGTTGAGTGTTATCAGCAAATGGTGCTGCTGCCGGGGAGCGGTGTTTAGAATTCTCTTATTGAAGTTTTTTGTGATCTTATTGTGTTGTAGTCGAACCAATTTACATTTGTTTGTTGTTTTTGCTCTTGAACATGTAGAAAAATGAGTGCTCACGGGAGTAACATCATCCAACTTTAATACCATGAGGACATCGGTAACTTTCCCGATGTACATGAAGCTTAGCTGGGTAACATGGGTGCTATACAGATACCTCCATGTGTGGAGAATATGGGTTTTCATATTACTAGCACGATGTTGGAGCTGATGCAAATGAAGGGTTTGTTTGGTGGTTTTGCTCATGAGGATCCCCATGAGCACATCCGGAACTTTGTGGACATGTGTAGTTCGTTTGCTTTCAAGAACATCACAGAAGAGTTGATTCGACCTCGATTGTTTCCCTTTTCTCTAATGGGAGAGGCAACGAAGTGGTTGGCTGAGTTACCTAGAGAATCAATCTCTTTTTGGGAGGAGTTCACCGAGGCATTCTAGGTTAATTTCTTCCCTCCCTCTAAGATGGTTAAGTTACGGGATCACATTCCAAATTTTAAGTGAATAAATGGAGAACCTTTTCATGAAACATGTCTAAGGTTTCAGAAATTGTTGCTCAAGTGTCCAACTCATGGGCTCCCAAGTAACGTGTTGGGACAATATTTTTATAGGGACCTCAATTCGGACAACAAAGGGGTGGCTGACCAACTTGTTCGAGGGGGGATCATGCACCAACCATTCACTATAGCATCCTTTCTTCTTGATTAAATGACCTGAATCAATCGTGCTCAGTATACTCAAGAGGATTTAGTATCTTCTTTTGAATTTTGGGATGACCAAAGAACAAGTAGAATAAAACCAAGAGTGAGATGAAAAATAGCGAAGATGATGTCCCAAATAGTATTAATAAATGAACAAGTCATGAAGAGTGTGTCTGAAAATGATGAGGTGAAAAAGGCGTCGAGTCTACAAGAGGGTTCTTACATGGGCTGTTTGGAGACGAGTGGGAATCAAGGTTGGAACACATTTGGTGAGGATGAATGGAGAAGTTTTAATCGCGATTTGGCCAACCATGATGCATGTTATGTACACGTGGGTGATAGTCCAAGGTCTAGTGACAGTGCTAGTAGTTGTCGGTTGGATGAGTTATTGTCCTGCATATTTAATAAGGTTGAAGGATCAGATGAAATGTTGAAAGAAATGAGAGATGACTTCTCATCCTTGAACAATAAAGTGAATTATCACTCGGACGCCATCAAGCAACTTGAATACGAAATGAGTCAACTTTCTTCCCAAGTGGATCCGAACAATTAGAAAGGGGTGCAAATGATAATATGGTGAAATCAACAACTGATCAGAACAAATGCTTAGCGGTAGTAACTAGAAGTGCAAAAGTAGTAGGTGGTGATGTGAAGGTGAATGATGAGGCAAGAACTAGTCAAGAAGGGAAAGACACCATTGAGGTAGAGGAACTCGACCAAGTACCGGAGGACAATACGTCTGAAGAGTCTAAAGGAGTTCCCAAGAAAAGTACTGAAAGTGAAGCTATTTCTCATCAAAAGTCGGTAAAAGCACTACCCAAAATAAATCTACCATTTCCTCAAAGACTCAAGAAATGGAACGAAGATGAAAAGTTCAAGAAGTTTCTCTCCATGTTCAAGACCTTGTCGTTAAATCTGCCTCTGGTGGAAGCATTGTTAGAAATGTCTGGTGATGCCGAGTTTATGAAATATTTGGCCACTAAAAAAAAGAGCATGGATTTTGAAACAGTTGAATGTCTCACAGCTGTAGTGCTATCATGACCAGCAACATAGTTAAAAAGAAGACTGATTCGAGGGAATTTACTATCCCATGCACTATCGGAATGCTTCAATTTGCCAAAGCATTATGTTATTTGAGGGCTAGTATTAATTTGATGCCATATGCCATGTACAAAGAACTTGGATTGGGTGTACCTAAGTCAACAACAATGCGGCTCCGTATGACTGATCGTTCTATCAAACATCCCATTGGCATACTTTATGATATTTTGGTGAAAGTGGACAAGTTCATATTTCCAGCTGACTTTGTCATTTTTGATCTAAAGAACAGAGAGAGTCCTCCCACTAAACCATCCACGGGAGAACCTCCAAAGCTTGAGTTGAAAGTGCTTTGATATCATCTTCGGTATGCATTCTTGGGGGAAAATAGTACTTTGCCCATTATAATTGCAGTGGACTTTCTTGAGTGGCAACTGAAATTGCTTCTTGATGTATTGAAATGATACATAAAAGCCATAGGATGGACAATTGCTGCTATCGTAGGTATTCCACCCGAATTTTGCACTCACAGCATCCAATTGGATAGTGAATGAAAACCAAGTGTTGAGCATCAAAGAAGACTAAACCCACCTATTCAAGAAGTGGTGAAGAAAGAGATCATCAAGTGGCTAGATGCAGACGTGGTTTACCTTATTGCGGATAGCAAATGGGTAAGTCTCGTGCAATGTGTACCAAATAAAAGAGGAATCATGGTGGCTCCAAATGAAAAAGGGGAACTCGTACCTATGAGGCTAGTACATGGTTGGAGAGTATGCATGGACTACCGGAAGATGAATTCATGGATCGAGAAAGATCATTTTCCTATGTCATTTATGGACCAAATGCTTGATAAACTTGCGGGCGCGGATGGTACCATTTTTTTATGGCTATTCCGGGTATATAAAAATTTTCATTGCACCGAAAGATCAAGATAAAACCACTTTCACATGTTCCTATGTAACTTTTTCTTTTAAGAGGATGCCTTTTGGGGTGCAATGCTCCAGCAACGTTCCAACACTGCATGTTCTCTATCTTCGCAGACATGGTGGAAGACTCAATGGAGGTCTTCATGGATGATTTCTCAATTGTGGTTGATTCTTTTGAAACAAGTATGGCACACCTTGGGTAGGCCCTTCAAATATGTGTAAAAATCAACCTAGTCCTAAATTGGGGAAAATGTCATTTCATGGTTAAGGAAGGCATAGTCCTAGGCCACGAGGTGTCCCAAAAGGGGATAGAGGTACACAAGGCAAAAATTAAGGTAATCTAGAAGCTTCCACCACCTATCTGTCTAAAAGGTATTTGGATTTCCTTGAGTCATGCAGGATTCTATCGAGGATTCATCAAAGACCTCTCGAAAATAGCGCACCTATTGTCCAAGCTAATGGAGAAAGAGGTGAATTGTATCTTTGATGATGCATGCTTAAAAACTTTTCAATGTTTGAAAGAAATGTTAATCTCTACCCCAGTGGTCATTGCCCCTGATTGGTCTGAACCATTTGAGGTGATATGTAACGGAAGTGGTACCGCTTTGGGAGTTGTGTTAGGGCAAAAGCACAACAAGATCTTTCATCCAATCTACGACGCTAGCAAGTCGTTAAATGGAGCTTAAAGTAATTACATTGTTACCACGCAAGAACTACTTGTGGTGGCATATGAATTTGAGAAGTTTAGGGCATATTTGTTGGGCACTAGAGTGACAGTTCACATTGATCATGCATCTCTGTGGTATTTCAAGGCAAAGAAAGATGCAAATCCAAGATTGATAAGATGGGTGTTATTACTTTAAGAATTCAACTTTGAAGTCAAAGATAGAATAGGTTGTGAAAATTAGGTGGCTGATCAACTATCTAGGTTGGAGGCCAAGAAGAAAGAAAAGCTTGAGTTAGGCATAAATGACTCATTCCTAGATGAGTAGGTGTTCGCTACCACTCTTCATCTCATTCCTTGGTACGCTAATATTGCTAATTATGTAGTGTGCGAAATAATGCCGGAGGATCTGAAATTCTATCAACAAAAGCTTGTTCGATGTAAAGAGGTACTTCTGGGGTGAACCATATCTATTCAGAGAGTGTACAGACCATATAATTTGGTGATGTGTGCCAGAGGAGGAAGTCAATGAAATTATCCATGATTGCCACCCTTCGCTTGTTGGCGGTCATCATAGCGGTGTACGAAAAGCCGCCAAAGTGCTTCAATGTGGCTACTATTGGTCATCCCTCTACAAAGATGCACATTACTTTGTTAAACGATGAATTCAATGCAAAAATCAAGGAGGGGAATCAAGAAAGAATGAGTTAAATTGTTCGATGTTTGGGGAATAGACTTCCTGGGTCCGTTTGTGAGATCTTTTGGAAACAAGTACATTTTGGTGGCTGTTGATAATGTTTCTACATGGGCGGAGGCTATAGCATTACCCAAAAATGAGGGGAAGAGTGTTGTGCAATTCCTAAAGCACTACATCTTATGAAGATTTGGTACCCCGCGTGCTATTATCTGTGATGGAGGATCTCATTTTTGCAATCGGCTGTTTGCATCGTTGTTGAGTAAATATGGAGTAAAGCATAAAGTGGCAACACCATATCATCCATAAACAAGCATCCAATTTGAGGTTTCGAATCGAGAGATTAAGAGTATCCTGGCAAAAACTGTGACTGGAAATCAGACGGATTGGTCTCGGAAGCTAGATGATGCTCTTTGGGAGTATTGCACTACATTCAAAACACCAATTGGTATGTCACCATATCAGTTAGTTTTTGGAAAATCTTGTCACCTGTTGATCGAGCAGGAACACAAGGCACTATGGGCATTAAATATGAATTGGGAGAATGCTTCGAAATGAAGAGTGAATCAACTTCATGAATTGGAGGAATTTATATTGAGTGTGTATGAAAGTTCATCCCTTTACAAGTAGAAAAACGAGAAGTGGCATGATGCAAAAATCCTTCCGCGAGAGTTCTGAGTGGGTGATTTTGTTTTTCCCTACAATTCTTGTTTGAGACTCTTCCCGGGTAAACTCAAATCGAAGTGGTCTGGCCCATTTAAAGTAACTCAAGTGTTCACTAATGGTGCAATTAAAGTTGAAGGTAAAGAGGGACCAGCTTTAAAGGTGAATTAACATCGTCTGAAGCTTTATTTTGGAGAATGTCATGAATTTTTGGTAATTGAAGTGGTATGTTTGGAAGATGCTTGAAAGGATTTCCACATCGTGGCACGATGTTAAATAAGATACTTTTTCGGAGACAACCCAAGTTTTAGTTGTTTTAGAATAAAGTGTACTGAATGTGCAAGGACTGGGGCTTGTGCCATAGGAAGACCATTTCTGTGGTCCGCCGAGTGGTTTGGCGGCCGCGATTGGGTTCGCTCTTTGCACCTTTAGGACAACCAGCATTCTAGAATATTTGTCCAGGCTATCAGTCTCTTGGTCCTCTAACAAAGCCAGTGTTCTGGAATATTTGGCGTTGCTTTCAATCTGTTTGGATATCTGTCGATGAGGTTAAGCGAGCCCTATTTCAATCGCCTTTTGGTCCACCTGCAAGAGGTAAAAATGCATTTCAAGTCCAAATTTTTAATAAAGTAAAGCGAAATTCTAGACTTGTCTCAATATAGCCATCTATTACAATCTTGAATAAAATAGGGACACAACCCATACAACATAATCGGAAAGTCAAATACAAGAATGAAACTACGAAATGAAGATATTTGTCCTCGAATCATGAGGACTCACTAACAAGCTAGGAGAAGTGATCAATGCAAGCACTAGCCACAATGGGGAACACCTTGAGAACCAGACCCTACATTTGGGGAAAATGTAGGAAAATATAGGTTAGTACGAAAATGCACTAAGTTTGATAGCCATGCATAAGAATCATTAAAACATGCAACAAAGGAAAATTTAGTTTAATGCATGCAATTTACTAAGTTAAAGCATCATTTTGGAGGTAAAGGGAAAGCATAAGTCATAGGCATATTCATTACATAGATCATCATATCATAAGAGAAACATACCATAGGTACCCTCAAAACATACGTGTGCAATGCCTGAATAAGATCCCATAACCCTACCTATGCTAAGTATAGCTTCTTGAGTAACCATAGTTCATAAGTCATGTTCTTGTTCATAGTGGGAATAACCCTTAACCGACATAAACCATGTGAGCTTAACATGGGATCCGATGTTACCCACATCGGAAAGGGTTTTCTTACTTTCCTAAGGTAAGACCATGGTTTGTTAGCTTTAGGTGGATCTATTAGCTAAATATCCTGCGGGGGCACATAGTTTGTGGGATAAGGAGATTGTTACTAGAAACCCATCCTTTCTGACGGGGAAGCTTCCATCTCAAGAGATTGCTTCTAGAAACCCGCCCTTTCTGACGAGGGAGCTTCCATCTCATATCAATATCCACTCGGTGCTAAGAATAATTCCCATAGAGTACTTATTAAGTCCTAACTTGTTTCATTAGGATAGCTCATTAGATCATGCATGAGAATAACCTTTCACCGTCCATGTCTACATATAATATTAGATTCAATTTGGTGAGAATTGCCTTTCAACCTAGAATCTCCATTATGTGAGAAAACCCTTCACATTATGCTAACTATGTGTTCATGAGAATAACCTTTCAATCAGCACAACTACATCATCATAATCATGGACACTTCACTCTCAAAGTGTTCTTAAAGCATATACATAAATCTCGTAATCATGCATAACATCATAATTTTTCCCTTCAAGGATCACATTCAATCAACACGTCTAGAATTTCTTAATTAGACATGGATAGTAGTAACATGATTCAAATAACTCAAGTACTACAAGCATAATCTCATAATATCCTTCTTTCATCAATTCACCCACATCACAAGGTCATAAATTGGGAATATAGGGATTTCATGGATTCTTGGGGGATTTCAACATAAAACCATAATAAATCATCAATTCAATCATAATATAAAGTAATTAAATCAATAGTGTTAGGCCTCGGAAAATAGTAAGTCTAAGTTCATTAATAAATTGGACCCTATGAGATACTTCTCTTACCATGTCTAGGTTCATTATCATTATTGTCTCTATGAGGCCCTACTCAAGCATTTCTAAGTCCATTATTACTCTTGAACATTATGAGGTCCTGCACTAACTTGTCTTAGTCCCTCATTACTTACAACCCTAGGATATACTATATTAAGTACATCTTAGCTCATAAGCTTGAACCCTAGGAAATGCTACTTAAGGCATAAACTTAGTTCATTAAGTTTTGATCTCTAGGAGATGCTTCTTCAAGCACAATATTAGACCATAAAGGTTGAACCCTAGGAGATACTACACTAGGTACATCTTGGTTCATTATGATTGAACTCTAGGAGACACTACTTAAAGCATACTCTTAGTTCATTTAGTTTGGTCTCTAGGAGATGCCCCTTCAAGTATAATCTTAGACCATAAATTGCATTGGACCCTAGGAGATGCTACTTTTGGCATAATCATGGCCAATGAGGTTAGAACTCTAGGAGATGCTACATTTAGCACAATCTTAGTTCATTACCAATCTTGTTTAATTGAGATATAGCCATAACCGACATGTGAACATATGAGTTATCACAGGATCTCACATGGTGTTACCCACACCATCAAGGGTTGGTCCACTTGCCAAGGTAAGACCGGTTTGTTAGCTTAGTCGTATCCACTAGCTAACTTCATACAGGGCATGTAGTTATGGGATACGAAGATTGCTACTAGAAACCCAAACTCCACTAGGTGAGGCTTCAATCTCATGAGATACACTTGGGGAAATCAATACTCTTCTAGGTGAGAGATCCCTTGTGGGAAGCCCAAACTATACTATGTGGGAACCTCTATGAAAGCCCAAACTCAACTAGGTGGGAACCTCCATCTCATTTCAATATCCTCTCGGTGCTAGGCATAAATCCCACAAAATAATCATTAATTATCTACTTTGACCCAAGTTCATGGAAAGATGTTATCGACCACCAACCCATGCTAATACCTCTTTTAGACCATGTGAGAGCAACTATCAGCATCCATGACCTAGTTATAAAGGTGTGCTAGCCTTTTGGTTTAATTAGTTAGGAGAAGTCCTTCAACCCTAGAGCCATTACTAGGTGAGAAGTCTTTCATGTTAAGTTCATTTTCATGTTGAGCATTATGTCTAAAATTATTCAATAGACAAGGATATCATCATGACATAAGTGATCCTATCATTTCCTACCATCTATGATTCATATGATAAATTAAGTAGGTAAAGGTCTCTCAACACAATCCTATTCATTAGCCTTGGACTCATATGTAGGTTTTACTCTCAAAGCCTTAAGATCTAAAGTTAATCATATTAGCTTCTTGCTTAAGCCCTAGTGATTATCATTCATTACTATGACTCCTCATTCTCAATGACTCTACATCATGAAAGCATATTATGAACCTAGATTACAATACATTCAACCACACTCTTCATTACTAGGTGATCCTACCACAATACGACCTAAATGTTCAATTCCAACTTTACAAGTCAAGATCAATCATATTCAATAAGGTCTAGTTCAATTCAGTTATATGATCCTGACTTCTATCAATTACAATACAAGACATAGATTTAGGAAGATCACTCATGAACCTTCAATTTCACACCTAATGGCATAAACCCACCAATATCACATTCAACAATTTAGATTAGGGTTCATCATAGAAATCACATGAAATCATCATATTATAATAAATCAAACCTAAATCAATCATAATTGGGTGATATCCACTAGACTGGAATGACACCCAAGCCCTACCCACAATGTAAGAACAACCCTAGCTAGAATTGGGTTTTTGATCCACCATTGGGGGATTACTAAGGGGGTTCTATGGGTGGAAGAACCCATATATGAATAAGCTTCACATACCTTCAATCAAATCCCAAAAAAAAACTTGAATCAATGGTGAAAATCTCCCTAAGCTGCTGCCCCAACTTCCTTTCTTCTTCTTCTTCTTCTAGAGAGAGTATTTCTTGGAGAGTAATTTGGGGTCTTAAGATGAATGAGCTAATGACTTAATTTAAGGGGTCTATTAACTATTTATAGGAGGTTAATTAAATAACTAACTGACCTACTTAACCCCTAATTAATTACCAACTTAACCCCTAAGCACTTAACTAAAAACTAAAAAGATGAAAACTGGGCAGACCTACGGATCCCCCATCCACGGACCGTGGTTGGGTCTACTGGACGTGGTTTGGGTCCGTGGTTTGGACCTGGGACTCCTATTTTGCAGGGTGTTTCAGGCTTGACCTACGCCTATGACCTATGGGGCGTAGGTTGATCTATGGGGCGTGGTTTGCAACCGTAGGTCACACTTTTTGACAGTTTTGGGGGCCTGTTTTGGGGTCCTCCTCAAAGACACCTTGGGTGGTCCTTGGGGAATTGTACCCCGACGTTTAACCCCTAAACATGATATTCTAAGTATGAGAGCCATTTATTTTATATTAACCCTCATACGACACACCAAATCTGTTTCCAAAGACTCTACAACTCACTAGTTCAACTAACTAAAATATGGGGTGTTACAATATCCCCCACTTGGGAACATTCGCCCTCGAATGACACTTTAAATACTTTGTAAAGTCTAAAATCTAGCTTAGCAGCCCATTATGCATGTACTACATCTAATACACACTATCAAGGAAGAAAACTTCACTTCCAAGCTAAACACATTCAAAGCAACACAAGGGAGTAGGAACTACTTCTACAAATCCAAAATGCACTAAACTTTATATCTACTCATTTTAAAGGGGAAACTTACATCTCCTAGCTACAACATGCTCATCACATACACATGGAGCCTAAATGCATTTTTCTCTCAAAAAGCATTTAGTCAAGAAGGAACCTTTCAACTCCAAAAACTAGGGAATGTTCATAATTCAACTCATGAGGCCTATATGCAATTCTACTCAAATGCACCACAACATGAGGAAACAATGCATAAAAGTCATTTCTAACAATGGCTAAACAATTTCATGAACATGCATATCAGGAAATCATGGCAACACATAAAGCACACAATAACCCTACTAGATAGGTACACTATCCCCCACTTGGGAGTAAGCCTACACAAACTTTTCTAAACATCATGCATACGAAAAACAACTTCAAATCCAATATAACAAGTCACAAAAGACAAGAAATCTGAAAATTTTACTAAAGCATGAAACACATACCGGAAGGGACATGAGGAGATCACTCTTAATCTTCTCTAGATTGGAGAGCATAAGACCTATGATTACTTGGAAGCCTTGGACTTTGTCTCCCTCCCTTTAGCCCTAAGGAGTGGACAATCTCTCTTCTTGTGACCCTCATTACCACAACCATAGTACCCTTCCTCTCTTGCTAGACACTCACCATAATGCTTTCTCCCACACTTGGAGCAAGTAGGCTTAAGCAACACGGGTTCACTATTACTCCCTCTTAGAGGCTAAACACCCTCTCTTGGTTGGAAAGTTTTTGTTGGGTCCTAGGTTGATCATATCCCTCGGAGCTAGAATTGGAGAATTCCCTATCATCGGTTCTAGGTCTCTTAACTTCCCTATTTTTCTTCCTAAGCTTTGACTCCTCAACTTGTTGAGCATGAACCATCAACCTTGAGATATCCATGTTGTCATGGGGCATTGCCGAACGGCACTCCTCCTCAATTAATTCAGACACTCCGGTCAAAAATTGACTCATCTCATCTCTAGGATTTGCCACCAAAGATAGAGCATATTTGGACAACTTAGTGAATCCCAATGAATATTCTTGAGCACTCATACCTCCTTGGTGAAGGTTGATAAATTCCACCACCTTTGCTTCCCTCTTTTCTCGTGGAAAGAACCTATCAACGAATGCATTCTTGAACACTTACCAATTTATAGGACTCGCTCCTATAAGCCTATTATCCCTCCATTGAACATACCACACTTGGGCCACATCCTTCGCTAATTCGTCTTTCTCAATAGAAGTGACCCCCATAGCCTCTACTATCTAGTAGACCTTCTCCACAAACTCTTGTGGATCTTCATTCACTTTAGAACCCAAGAAATTAAGAGGGTTCAATCTAGTAAAATCTCTCAACCGTAAGGCCATGGTACTCACATTAGGCTCTACCCGGGGCCTAACTTCTCAATTGGCTTGAGCCGTTAGGGCTTGAGCTTGAGTGGTGACGGCTTGAGTTTGAACCGTTATGAGTTGGGTCAAAGTTTGGAAGGTCGCCCTTATCTCCACATTAGACATGACCCTTTCATCATTAGGAACTTAAGGAGGAACTTGGTTAGGAACTTGTGGAGGAACTTCTTGTTCTACATTGTCTTCCCCATCCCTCCTAACAGTAGCCCTGGTATTAGCCATAACCAGAAAAACCATAAGGCAACGATTAGGAGAAAGACCTACTATATCTAAACTCTATAGCACGACTTAGAGAATGAAGAAGTGAAATTTCCTAAACATCTAATAGCCTCTTATTCATAAAATGTGTCGCGACTCACACCCATGAATAAGACTCTACTTAGACGTGGTTTGAGAAAATCCTAAAATTTTATCCCAAAACCCAATAATCTGATACCAAGTTTGTCATGACCCAGGGGTACCCCCTAGACGTCACATGGCGTAATTGACCCAAAGGAGTCGCATACAAGCCCTTAGCACATCCTTAACATAAGATAATAGAAAATATGGGAAAATTTAAAACTTTTACAATCGAAGTCATTTTTCATAAAGGCAAACGGAAGACTTTCTACTCTTTGTCTCAAACCATGTAATATGAATTTTTAAAATAAACTCTTAGGACACAACCCATACAATAGTTTCAAAACATGAAATAAAGACATAAAGGAAATAAGGGTTCATCCTCGAAGCTATGAGGACTCACCAATTCTCCAAATTCTTATTGATCCTTGGAAACCTAGCCATCAAAGCAACTCAATCTCCTCAACCCTTCATTTGATTAGAATGTAGGCAATATACGTTAGTACAAAATGTACCAAGTATGAAAGCTAGCACAACATCATAAGAGCATCTCAAATATGGTTAGTCACTATAAGACATAAGCATAAGAGATAATAACATGATTATAACACAATCAACATAGCCATGGAATAATCATCAACCCAAGCATCATAGATATAAGTCAACATAAGACATAGTTAACGAGCATAGGTGATAAGCCATAATCACAATGAGCCAAGTCTTCATTATAGGTATTACACAAGTATAATTGACTCTTGGTTATATTTACCAAAATAGCACCATTCTCAAGTAACCTAAAAGGTATACAAGTGCAAAGCATGAATAATATCCCATAATACCACCCAAGCCAAGTATCCCTTTTTGGTCATCATAATCATGGTCTCTATGCATAGTTAAGTCTTAAACCTTTTTCCCATAAGGGTACCATACTCCTAAGTAACCTCAAGGCACACTTGTACAATACATAAAAGGCATCCCATACTACCCTTCACACTAAGCATAACCTTGAAGTCATCCTAATCATATTCACCCTGCTTTGGTATCACTAATGGCTTACTTCATGTAGACAAAGGAATTATCACTTCTAGTCAAACCTATCTTGGATGACATCTATAGCAACAACCCATCACGCATCACTCTTGTAGACAACACTCATAAGGTAACCTTTAGTCATACTTGTTCAAGGCATGAGTAGCATTCCATAATACTACTCATACAAAGTACTTCTTTAGGTCATCATACTCATGTTCCCTAATTAGATGTTAGCCTCTTTTAAAGCATGGGAACCCTAGGAGTTACTTTACTAAGTCTATCTTAGTTCATTCTTGTTTTGAACCCTAAGAGGTGCTATCCAAGGTACACCTTAGTGCATTATGTTTGAAACCTTGGAGATGCTACTTAAAGCATAATGTAAGTTCATTAATATGTTGGACCCTATGAGATACTTCTCTTTACCATGTCTAGGTTCATTATCATTATGGACTCTATGAGGCCCTACTCAAGCATATCTAAGTCCATTATTACTCTTGAACTTTATGAGGTCCTGCACTAACTTGTCTTAGTCCATCATTACTTAGAAACCTAGGAAATACTATGTAAAGTACATCTAAGTTCATAAGCTTAAACCCTAGGAAATGCTACTTAAGGCATAAATCTAGTTCATTAAGGTTTGATCTCTTGGAGATGCTTCTTCGAGCACAATCTTAGACCATGAAGGTTGAACCCTAGGAGATACTACACTAGGTACATCTTGGTTCATTATGATTGAACTCTAGGAGACACTACTTAATGAATACACTAAGTTCATTTAGTTTGGTTTCTAGGAGATGCCCCTTCAAGCATAATCTTAGACCATTAATTGCATTGGACCCTAGGAGATGCTACTTTAGGCATAATCTTGGCCCATGAGGTTTGAACTCTAAGAGATGCTACATTTATCACAATCTTAGTTCATTACCAATCTTGTTTAATTGAGATATAGCCATTACCGACATGAGAATATATGAGTTATCACATGATCTCTCATGGTGTTACCCACACTATCAAGGGTTGGTCCACTTGCCAAGGTAAGACCGGTTTGTTAGTTTAGTCGGATCCACTAGCTAACTTCCTACGAGGCATGTAGTTATGGGATACGGAGATTGCTACTAGAAACCCAAACTCCACTAGATGAGGCTTCCATCTCATGAGACACACTTGGGGAAATAAATACTCTTCTAGGTGAGAGATCCCTTGTGGGAAGCCCAAACTATACTATGTGGGAACCTCCATGAAAGCCCAAACTCAACTAGGTGGGAACCTCCATCTCATTTCAATATCCTCTCGGTAATAGGCATAAATCCCACAAGATAATCATTAAATCTCTACTTTGACTCAAGTTAATGAAAAGGTGTTCTCGACCACCAACCCATGCTAATACCTCTTTTAGACCATGTGTGAGCAACTATCACCATCCATGACCTAGGTATAAAGGCTTGCTAGCCTTTGGTTAAATTAGTTAGGAAAAGTCCTTCAACCCTAGAACCATTACTAGGTGAGAAGTCTTTCATGTTAAATTCATTTTCATGTTTAGCATTTTGTCTAGAATTATTCATTAGACAAGGATATCATCATGACATGAGTGATCCTATCACTTCCTACCATCTATGATTCATATGGTTAATTAAGTAGGTAAAGGTCTCTCAACACAATCCTATTCATTAGCCTTGGACTCATATGTAAGTTTTACTCTCAAAGCCTTAGGATCTAAAGTTAAACATATAAGCTTCTTGCTTAAGCCCTAGTGATCATCATTCATTACTATGACTCCTCATTCTCAACGACTCTACATCATGAAAGCATATTATGAACCTAGATTACAAGACATTCAACCACCTTCTTCATTACTAGGTGATCCAAGCCACAATTCAACCTAAAGGTTCAATTCCAACTTTACAAGTCAAGATCAATCATATTTAAGAAGGCCTAGTTTAATTCATAGTTATATGATCCTAACTTTGATCAATTACAATACATGACATAGATTTAGGAAGATCACTCATGAACCTTCAATTTCACCCCTAATGGAATAAACCCACCAATATCACATTCATCAATTTAGATTATGGTTCATCATAGAAATCACATGAAATCATCATATTATCATTAATCAAAGCTAAATCAATCAGAATTGGGTGATATCCACTAGATTGGAATGACACCCAATCCCTACCCACAATGTAAGAACAACCCTAACTAGAATTGGGTTTTGGATCTACCATTGTGGGATTACTAAAGGGGCTCTATGGGTGGAATAACCCATAGATGAATAAGCTTCACATACCTTCAATCAAATCCCCAAACAAAGCTTGAATCAATGGTGAAAATCCCCCTAAGTTGCTGCCCCAACTTCCTTTCTTCTTCTTCTTCTTCTTGAGAGAGGATTTCTTGGAGAGTAATTTGAGGTCTTAAGATGAATGAGCTAATGAATTAGTTTTAGGGGTATATTAACTATTTATAGGAGGTTAATTAAATAAATAACCGACCTACTTAAACCCTAATTAATTACCAACTTAACCCCTAAGCACTTAACTAAAAACTAAAAAGCTGAAAACTGGGCAGACCTAAGGATCCCCCATCCACGGTCCGTGGATGGGTCTACTGGGTGTGGTTTGGGTCCGTGGTTTGGACCTGGGACTCCTATTTTGCAGGGTTTTGCAGGCCTGACCTACGCCCATAACCTACGGGGCGTAGGTTGATCTAAAGGGCGTGGTTTGCAACCGTAGGTCTCACTTTTTGACAGTTTTGGGGGACTGTTTGGGGGTCCTACTCAAGGACCCCTTGGGTGGTCCTTGGGGAGTCATACCCAGACGTTTTACCCCTAAACATTATATTCTAAGTACGGGAGCCATTTATTTTGATTTTAACCCTCATACGACACACCAAAATTCTTTCCAAAGACTCTAGAACCCACTAGTTCAACTAACTAAAATATGGGGTATTACAGGTGAGTCCTCATGGTCCGCTGACAAGACATCATTCATTTCTAATTTCTTTGTATTTCCTATTTTTGAGACTATATTGTATAAAGGGGTGTGACCCTTATTGACTTCGTATTGTATTAGATGGTGATTGAGACAAAGTCTAGACTCTTATGTTTCTTTTATGAGTGGACTTCTATTGTAAAAAGTTTTAAATTCCGCATTATTTTAATCCATATGTCTATGATTATGCTAAGGGCTTGTATGAGACCCCTTTGGGGTCAAGTACGCCGTGTTTCGTCTAGGGGGTAACCCTGGGTCGTTACAAACATAGTAATCAGAGCACCAGGTTTAGAATGATGTCTCATGAACCACGTCTAGTAGAGTCTTGTTTATGAGTGTGAAGTGCGCCACACATATGAATGAGAGGCTATAAGATGTTTAGGAACTTTCACTTCTTTTCATTACTCTTTAGTCGTGCCTTAGAGTTTTAACTCTATGAAGTCCTTTTCCTAACCCTTCTCTTGTGTCTATAGGATATGAATACAAAAAGGGCGACCGCAAGAAGGATGGAAGAGGAGATTGTGAATGAGGGAGTTCCTCCCCAAGGTCCTCAAGAGCCTCAAGCTCCTATTGATGCAGGGGCTATGAAAAATGTGGAAATAAGGTCGGCTCTCCAAACATTGACACATGCTTTAACAACTCAAGTCACTAGGGATGCTAGAGTTCAAGTGAACCCCAATGTGAATACAACCACTTCAAGGATAAGGGATTTCACTAGAATGAATCCTCCTATGTACTATGGCTCCAAAGTGGAGAAGGACCCACAAGGTTTTATCTATGAAGTGTTTAAGGTGGTTGATGTGATGGGGGTGTCTTCCCAAGAGAAGGCGGAACTAGCCGCCTACTAATTGAAGGATGTGGCTCAAGTTTGGTATGAGCAATGGAAGGATGAGAGACTTGTAGGAGCGGTCCCGGTAGATTAGGAATTATTCAAGTCGGTGTTCCTTGATAGATTCTTTCCCTTATAATTGAGGGAACGAAAGATGACAGAGTTCATCAACTTTCACCAAGGAGGTATGAGTGTGAATGAGTATGGACATAAGTTCACCCAATTGTCTAAGTATGCTCCAACCTTGGTGGTGGACTCTAGGGCCAAGATGAACAAATTTGTAATGGGGGTATCTGACTTGGTAGTCAATGAATGTCGCTCAGAAATGCTCATCCGAAGTATGAATATTTCACGTCTAATGGTTCATGCCGAACAAATTGAGGAACAAAAGCTCAAGCAAGTGAACAAGGAAATGAAGAGGGCAAGGACCGATGATGGGAATTCTTCCAAGGGTAGATTTGAGGGTCAAGGTAAACCAAGGTTCAAGAGAAACTTATCCAATCAAGGCCCTTCTAGTACCCCAAGGATCAACAAATATAGGGTATCTAACCCTAAACCACAAGGAGGTAATAGTGATGGATCTTTTGAAGCAAGGCCAAATTATGCCAAGTGTGGCAAGAAACATGAGGGGAAGGCCTTGTTGGCACAGATGGTTGCTATAATTATGGGAAGAGTGGTCATTTGATGAGGTATTGTCTCATGCTAAAGGTTCAAGGAAGAGAGGGCAAGCAAGTCCCTCCTAGCGGTTCAAATTTTGATGCTCCCAAGAAAAGCTCCTTCTATGCTCTCCAATCTCGGAGTGACCAAGAGGGTTCCCCAGATGTTGTGACCGTTATGTTACAACTCTTTTCCATTGATGTTTATGCATTGTTAGACCCTGGTGCCACTTTGTCTTTTGTTACACCTTTTGTGGCTATGAAATTTGAAATACTCCCCGATGTGTTAGAGGAACCTTTTTCAGTTTCTACCCTGGTTAGTGACTCGGTGGTAGCAAAAAGAGTCTATAGGAGTTGTACTATTTCTTTGTCTCATAAAGTCACTTTGGTTGATTTGATAGAATTAGACATGTTAGACTTTGATGTCATTTTGGGTATGGATTGGTTGCATGCTTGCTATGCCTCCATTGATTGTAGAACTCAGGTAGTAAAGTTTCAATTTCCAAATGAGTCCATGTTAGAGTGGAAGGGGGGGAGTTGTATCCCTAGAGGGCAGTTCATTTCATGTCTAAAAGATAGGAAAATGATTTCCAAGGGGTGTGTTTATCATATTATTAGGGTCATGGATGTTGAGTCCGAGACTCCTTCTTTAGAGTCAGTCCTCGTGGTGAGACAGTTTCCAAAAGTCTTTCCCGATGACTTGACCGGCATTCCTCCCGAACGGGAAATAGACTTTGGCATTGATCTCTTGCCGGATACTCAACCTATATCCATTCCTCCCTATAGAATGGCTCCGGCCGAATTGAAGGAATTAAAGGATCAACTCAAGGACTTGTAAGACAAAGGTTTTATTCAACCAAGCATATCTCCATGGGGTGCTTCGGTATTGTTTGTGAAAAAGAAGGATGGGTCCATTAGGATGTGTATTGACTACCGCCAATTGAACAAGGTCACTATAAATAATAAGTATCATCTTCCTAGAATTGACGATTTGTTTGACCAACTCCAAGGAGCGAGTTACTTTTCAAAGATTGACCTTCGTTCGGGCTACCATCAACTAAGGGTAAGAGGGGTTGACATTCCTAAGACGGCCTTCTGAACAAGATATGGTCACTATGAATTCCTATTAATGTCTTTCGGTTTAACCAACGCCCTGGCAGATTTCATGGACCTTATGAATAGGGTGTTTATGCAATATCTTGATTCGTTTGTGATCGTCTTTATTAATGATATTTTGATCTATTCGAAGAGTCAGGTTGATCATATGAGCCACTTGAGGATAGTATTGCAAGTCCTTAAAGACCATCAATTGTATGCTAAGTTTAGCAAATTTGAGTTTTGGTTAAGATTTGTAGCCTTCCTTGGCCATATCGTCTCTAGCAAGGATGTTGAGGTTGATCCTAAGAAGACGGATGCGATTAAAAGTTGGCCTAGACCTCTAAGTCCCATCGATATTCGAAGCTTTTTGGGTTTGGCCGGGTATTATAGGAGATTTTTTTAGGGTTATTTATCCATCGCTTCTCCGTTAACGGCTTTGACTCAAAAGAAGGACAAATTTGAGTGGTTGGAGGTTTGTGAGAAAAGCTTTTAAGAGTTGAAGGATAGACACACTTCCGCTCCGGTGTTGACCTTACCGGAGGGTACCGATGGGTTCGTAGTATATTGTGATGCTTCGAGAGTAGGGTTGGGGTGTGTACTCATGTAACATGGTAAGGTGATTGCCTATGCTTCAAGGCAACTCAAAACTCATGAGAAGAATTATCCGACCCATGATCTCGAACTAGCGGCGGTGGTTTTTGCCTTGAAAATATGGAGACACTATCTATATGGGGTGCTTGTTGATGTATTCACCGATCACAAGAGTCTACAATATGTATTTAGCCAAAGAGACTTGAATCTCCGACAAAGAAGGTGGTTAGAACTTTTGAAAGATTATGACATGAGTGTCCTTTCCCATCCCGGCAAAGCTAATGTAGTTGCAGATGCCCTAAGTAGATTGTCCATGGGTAGTGTGGCTCATGTAGGGGATTAGAAGAAGGAATTGGTTCATGATGTGCATAGGTTGGCTCGGCTAGGTGTCCAACTAGTGGATTCCACCATGGGTGGGATTATGGTCCATCATAGTTTCGAATCGTCCTTTGTGGTTGATGTGAAGTCTAAACTAGGCCTTGATCCCGCATTAATGGAGTTGAAAGAATCGATACTCAACAAGTCTGTTGAGGCTTCTCCCAAGGGGGAGATGGGGTGCTTAGGTACCAAGGTAGATTATGTGTTCCGGATGTGGATGGCTTAAGAGAGCAAATTTTAGAAGAGGCTCATGGATCACGATATTCTATTCATCCGGGAGCCACCAAGATGTACCGTGATTTACGGGAAGCCTATTGGTGGAATGGCAAGAAAAAAGATATAGCGGGTTTTGTGGCCAAATGTCCAAATTGTCAACAAGTTAAGGCCGAACACCTAAGACCGGGAGGTTTGACCCAATATATAGAAATTCCCACTTGGAAGTGGGAGGATGTGAATAGGGACTTTGTTGTGGGTTTGCCTCGTACCCGAAGGCAACATGATTCTATTTGGGTCAATGTTGATAGGATGACAAAATAAACCCACTTTATTCCCGTCAAGGTTTCATTTTCGGCAGGAGACTATGCCAAGTTATACATCAAGGAAGTAGTGAGGTTGCATGGAGTTCCTTTGTCTATTATTTCATATCAGGGTACGCAATTTACTTCACTTTTGGAAGGCATTCCAAAAAGGGCTTGGTACCAATGTTAAGCTTAGTACCGCTTTCCACCCTCAAACGGATGGTCAAGCGGAGCGCACCATTCAAACCTTAGAGAACATGTTGAGGGCATGTGTTATAGTTTTCAAAGGTAATTGGGATGACCATCTACCATTGATAGAGTTTGCCTACAATAATAGTTACTATTCAAGTATTGTCATGGCTCATTTTGAAGCATTGTATGGTAGGAGGTGTAGATCTCCGGTTGGTTGGTTTGAGGTAGGTGAATTTGCTCTAATTGGTCCCGAACTAGTTTATGAGGCCATTGAAAAAGTTTGACTCATTAGAGAGAGGTTGAAGACGGCCCATAGTCGGCAAAAGTCATATGCCGATGTTAGAAGGAGGGATCTAGAGTTTGAAGTTGGTGATTGGGTCTACTTGAAAATCTCACCTATGAAGGGTGTAATGAGGTTTGGCAAGAAAGGGAAGCTTAGTCCCTGGTATGTGGGCCCATATTAAATCTTGTAACGTGTTGGAAAAGAGGCATATGAGTTAGAATTACCAAATGAATTGGCCTCGGTTCACCCGGTGTTTCATGTTTCTATGCTTAAGAAGTGCATTGTGGATCCGGTATCCATCATTCCTTTAGAGGGTTTAGGAGTTGATGAGAGTTGATCCTATGAGGAAGTTGCGGTAGAGATTTTGGACCGACAAGTGAAAAGGTTGAGAAATAAGGAAGTAGTTTCCGTTAAGGTTCTATGGAGGAATCACTTAGTTGAGGGTGCTACATGGGAGGCCGAGGCCGATATGAAGTCCCGCTATCCTCACCTTTTTTCCTTCTACTCCTATTCAAGCTTGAGGTAAGTAGTTCCTCTTGAGTTTTGTTGTTTTGGATGTCATGTGTGTGGTATGAGTTTTGCCATGATTTCCTTACGTTAAGCATGTTCTTTGTAAAACACATGTTTAGTGTAAATTGAAGTTTCATGATTTACATGTTCCTTATGTTGATTTGCATTTTAGTATGATGATGGCATATTTCAATTCATGAGGTGATTTGTTGGACATGTTTTGTTATGCTTGTGGTGAAATAGCATATGGGCTCCATGATGTTGTGTTAATCTTGATTTTAGTTGGAGAAGGTAGTTTCTCCTATGAACATGATATATGTTGAATTTCATGCATATTGAATTGGTAGATGTAGTTTGTACCTTCTTGTGTTGCACTGATCATGTTGTGAAATGGAATTGAAGTTTCCTCCTTGTGAATAGTGCATAAAGTGTATAGCGCATTTGTAGGTTTTGCACATTTTTATGTTTCATGCATGATGGGCTGCTAGTCTAGAATTCCTAACTTATTTTGGTGTCTAGATCATCATTCGAGAACGAATGTTCCCAAGGGGGAGATAATGTAACACCCCGGAAATCTAATGACCTAAGCTAGAGCCTAACGTGTAGTCTAGTAGCCTAAATGGGGTCAAACGTGAAGTCAAGAGTCGTAAAATAACCTCCCCTACTTAGTAATAATGTTTTAGGACCTAAACGTCAAGGCATGGCCCCCCCCCCCC
>JAJOOR010024954.1:0-54558 GCA_036250505.1 Solanum acaule | reverse complement strand
GTTAATTAATGTTGAATGTACTTCCGCGACCGATGAAGTGTGATGACAAGTTTGAGAGGCTTGTTTGGGGTTCCTTCGGGTTCCTCATTCGCCATGTCACGTCTAGGCCCTAGGCTTGGGTCGTGACATCTACCTTCACTTGTTTACAATTACGACACTTATCCTCAAAATCTTCTATATCCCTTTCCAAGCCATTCCACCAAAAGATTTCCCACAGATCACGGTACATCTTAGTGGCACCTAAATGAATATAATACCTGGAGTTATGGGCTTATGTAAGGATCTTCTGTCTCAACTCTCCTACCTTAGGAACACATAAACGACCCTGGTACCAAAGCATACCATCTTACCCTTGGGATAAAACCTCAACTTTCTGCTGATGAACTGCATCCTTCAGTTGAAGCAATATAGGATCACTTTCTTGTTTCTCCTTAACTCTGCTACCAATGATGATTTTGACCCATTGTGGACTGTTACACCACCATTCTCTATGCTCATAAGGCAAAGTCCTAAGCGAGCAAGCCGTTGAACATCTTTTGCTAGGTCATTCATTTCTTTCTCAACATGTGCTACACTACCCATGGATAATCTACTAAGAGCATCAACTGCTACATTGCCTTATGAGGATGGTAAAGAACACTCATATCATAGTCCTTGAGGAAATCAAGCCATCTTTTTTGGCGACGATTCAACTCTTTATGGGTGAACACATACCGAAGGATCTTATGGTCTTTGAACTTATCTACGTGAACACCGTACAAGTAATTTCTCCAAATTTTAGGGAAAATACTATGACTGCAAGCT
Organism: Solanum acaule; assembly: GCA_036250505.1. NCBI lineage: Eukaryota > Viridiplantae > Streptophyta > Magnoliopsida > Solanales > Solanaceae > Solanum > Solanum acaule. Next base: position 53,754 of record JAJOOR010024954.1, on the reverse strand, counting down.
TGAGGTCATGAGTCAGATAGTTCTTCTCATGCACGTTAAGGTGCCTCAAAGCATAATCTATAACCTTACCTCATTGCATCAACACACAACCTAGGACAACTCTGGATGCATCACAATACATCACATAACTATCTGACCCCTCTAGTAGAATCAAAACAGGAGTTGTAGTCAGCCTAGTTTTCAATTCTGAGAAGCTCTTCTTACACTCATCTAACTACTGAAACTTAACATTTTTCTAAGTCAACATAGTCAATGAAGAACCCATGGATGAAAGTCCTTCCACTAACCTTTTGTAATATCCATCCAAACCCAAGAAACTTTTGTTATCTGTAGGAGAGGTGGGTTTGGGCCATTGCTTCACTGCCTTTATTTTTTGAGAATCCACTCGCATCCCTTTGCTAGATACTATATGGCCATGGAAAGAAACTGATTGTAACCAAAACTCACATTTGCTAAACTTAGCGAATAACTGGCGATCTTTGAGAGTTTGCAGAATAACCCTCAAATGAGTCGCATGTTCTTCTCATTCCTAGAGTAAATAAGGATATCATCAATAAATATGATAACGAACAAGTCCAAATATTGCTGGAACACATTGTTCATCAAATCCATGAAAGCTGCAGGAGCATTGATTAGTCCAAATGACATAACTAAAAATTCATAATAACCACACAGAGTTCTCAAGGTTGTTTTTGGGATGTCAATATCTCTACCTCTGAGCTGATGATAATCGAATTTGAGTCTATTTTCGAAAAATGAATATCACCTTGAAGTTGGTCGAACAAGTCATCAATCCTGGGGATAAAGTATTTATTCTTTATTGTGACATTGTTCAGCTGTCGATAGTCAATGAACATCATGAGAGAACCATCTTTCTTTTTCACGAACAACATTGGTGCACCCCATGGGGATATACTAGGTCCGATGAAAACTTTATCTAGAAGGTCTTTCAACTGTTCTTTCATTTCCTTAAGCTCAACTGGGGCCTTTCTGTAAGGAGGAATAGAAATAACCTAGGTATCTATAAGGAGATCAATTTTGAAGTCGATTTCCCTTTTGGGAGGAACTTTGGGAAGATCTTCTGGAAACACTTCTGGGAAGTTATTTGCTACGCGAACTAACTCAAGAGTTGGGGTTTCAAAGCTTGAATCCTTAACCCAAACTAGATGATAGAGATACCCTTTTGAGATCAACTTTTTGGCCTTAAGGTAGGAAATGAATGGACCCATAGGCATTGAGCTACTACCGTTCCACTCATTGCCTAATGCTTTACCTTTACTATCCGGTCGAAACCTGGGGGGATGGAGCACTGGCTGATGAAGGTTCTGGAACTGAAGACTTTTGCTGAAACTACGAATGATTTCCAACACCAAATTTCTGCTGAGAGTAATCATAGTTTCCTGTCCTGGCCTTCTTGTTTTCCTTAGCTTATCTCCCTCAACCTCCTTAGCATGAGTCATGACCGTAGAGATACTCATATCCTCTAACAACATCGCATTTATGCACTCTGTCTTCACCAAGTCATACAATCCGAATAGGAACTTATTCATTTGTGTCCTGGGATCATCAACCATATGTGGAGCATACCGTGAGAGATGGGTGAACTTAAGTCCGTACTCTTGGACTTTCACAGAACCTTGCCTCAAATTCATGAACTTCTGAGATTTTTCCTCTCTCAAGTCTCTTGGAAAGAACCTGTATAGAAAAGCTCTGGTAAAACACTCCTAAGTCATATGAGCTACATTCTCACCCAAGTTTTCTTTCCATTGAGTGAACCAAATGTGATCTACATCCTTAAGCTGGTAGGACGCCAAATCTACCCTATCATTTCCAGTCAATTGCATCACTCCAAAGATCTTCTTGACCTCATCAATAAAGTTCTGGGGTTCTTCACCAACTTGCGACCCTAGAAACTCAAGTGGATTCATCCTAACAAAATCACGGACCCTAGCTGCCACTGATCTACCACTAGCATTTGCAGGAACTAGTACCTGTTGGTTGTTTTGGTTGGCTACACTCTGGGCTGAAGGCTGAATGTCGTTCTGAAACTCAGCATTCGATACCTCTTGGTCTGGGACTTGAGGAACTGCGGCAGCGTTGCGGACATTAGCATTCCTTGCGTAAGCTCTACGAGGAGGCAAGATCTAAAACTCATAAGGTCGAGTTAGAAAGGAGATCATACCCATGTACAATAAGAATAATAAAGAAGTGTAGTCTTTAAGAAAACACTTCGTAGCCTCCCTCTCATTAGATGTGGTGCACTTCACACCATGCAAAGGACTCTACATAGTGAGGCTTTTCTAACATTTTAGGACTCGTAAAGCTAATGCTTTGATACGAAGTTTTTCACGCATCGAGGCTATCCCTTGGACGTAAACACAGGACCTAGGATCACGAGTGAATCCAAGCTAACCCTGAACTAGCATATCATAAGCATACTTAAAAATTTACTGAAATGGGAAATACTATGCTGATGCTTTAGATCAAAATATAAATGAAATGGGGAATACCTAATACTAATCTGAATAACATACTGAATAAGAGTTTACATTACTAGATTATAACTCAAATTACTAGAAATAATTCTAACTATATCTGAAATAAGCCTCTAACTGAGTAGAGCTGCTCGGACATTCCCCTACTAAGTCCAACAAAACTGAGATTAAAAAGGAAAGACTAAACAGAAAACATGTCAATCTTCCTGGAAGAATGAGGACTCACCATTGATGTTGGTGAATATGGATCTAGAAATGATATACACGTGATTTGAATGCTCAGGATTTGAGCCTACATCACGAGAAGATGTAGCGCAGAGTATGCGTCAGTACTTGAAAGGTACTGAGTATGCAGGTTAGGATAAAGCTGAACAACATATACATAACTGAATAAAGCATATTGATCACTGATATAAGATGAACATGAAGAATATACTGAACATACTGAACATGAACTACACTAAAAGCAAAGACTAAGTTCATAATATATTGAAACCGAATACTGTAATATAACTAGTAACCTGATCAATGCACTAGAATCTGACTGTGGGAGCTACTATAAACTGACATAAAACCACATGAGCTAAACGTGGAGTCCGATGTATACGCCCCATCGAGAGGACCCAATATACCTTTCCCGGGGTATAAAGGCATGATTGGCGTGATCACTAAATATGATGCCCACAGAGGGAACTTAACCTACACGGGAATGTAGTTCTGGGACTATGAGGCTGACTGACCCTAGTCCTACTCGGTATTAAACCTATTCCCAACTAGAATGTGTACAATACAACACAACTGAAATAAAATTGATAGCTCAAGATTCTGACATGCTAACTTAAAATGCAATATTAAGTACTAACTTAAAATGCAACATTAAGTACTGATAATGAAACATTTCAAAACTGATGAATGTATATCGTATAAACTGACTTAGCAAGTGTAATTCACGAACTAAACAAATCTACACTACTATGGTTCTGAATTTCATGAAAGAATTAAGCAGCATGATTAGGAAAATGTAATATTCTGATTAGGATTACTCTAACAGCTAAATCGTAGCAATAATCTTAAGTTCTAGAAACACTATGGCTAAGCATAATGAAGGGAATCAAGAATCTAACTAAATTCTAAGGACCTGATGGGTGAAAGGAACCCACTAGTGAAATCCCACATACCTGGTGATGAAATCCATGGAGAAAGCCTTCAATTTCGGGCCAAGAACCTGTAGCCACTAGGAACCTGCAACATCTGGAAAGCTTCTATTTGACCTTTTATGGAATGGGGGTGTTACACAATGTTAATAAAAGTGAGCTTGAATTTTACATTGACGATTGGGTTTACTTTAAAATCTCACCGATGAAGGGTGTTGAGATTTCTAAAGAAAGGGAATCTTAGCCTCTGTTATATGATCCCATATAAGTTTTTCAGGCGTATTGACAAGGTTACTTATAAATAAGAATTAGCTAGAGCTCTGAGAACGCTCAAATCACTCTTAAAACCAATAAAACCAAATCTAAAGAGTGAGCAATCATTGTCAATAAATATATTCAACTAAGAGTTGAGGTCAAATCCTTGAGATAACAATTAGCCATCAATCAAAAATCCATCGCAATTTAATCCATGATCATTCAATAATAGGTAGGCTAACCCCAATCTCTTTTTGACATCAAAAGTTTATTTCACCATATCTGTTTTCGGTCTCAATCACGTCAGCACAAAACAATCCAAGACCTTAATCTAAACCTTTATTTCTAGCAAGTTTATCATTCAACAAAGTAGACCTAAATTATCTCCATTTGGTCTAAAATTTAGGACTTAAAGTCAAAAATATTTATCAACCGAATTCTCCTCTTCACTGGTTCTTTCCGAGAAATCCACAATGATCAGAAGTTATATTCAAGCCTGCACTATTGAATCATAAATTCAAACATGAAAACTAGACTAAACCCATATGATGAAGCATGGGACCAAGGAATTACAAAAACAATAGAGCAATAAATCAAATACCCAAATAACTTTGTCTATTTCTATCACAAAAGCCCCAATTTCATACACACAATTACACCTACATTTCTAACAATTAGGAATAAGGAAATGAAGAAGGATAAAAGAAGTTTACTAAGATAGAACACAATCTTGAAATCCACAACTAATATATATGGCAACATACCTTCAATGTCTTAACCTAAAATTAAGAACAATATAAAATCTACGTTTAGCTCAGATGATTTTTTATCTCTCTAATTTTTTGTGTAACAATTCATGGATGATGAATAATGTTCCCCTTTCGCCCCTCTTCTGAATATGGATATAATTCTACAGAAATGCCAATTTTTCACTTGACCTACTAGGCGAGCTTCACAAAAAAAGATGGGAGTTCTCTTAACCGACATTGCATAACCAACACTCCCATTGCATAAGTAAACTCCACCAATTTTGGCCAGTTTGCAAAAGCAAAACTCTTGTCGTCTCTTAAGCTACATTTGACTACGAGTTTATTTTTTGCAAAAGCCAACTCTTCTCCACAAGTGCGATAGTTGGGTGTCAATTTATGCCAGTTTGAGTAACTTTTCAACTTTTCTACTTCATTTTTCCTCTTCTGCATTAAGTACCTAAAATTAACATAATTCTATGGGTAATTAGCCTCTTTCCCCACTCGAGGGTCACATAATCATAAGAAAAGAGCCTAAAATGTGTGCAAATCCATCACTTATAAGAACAACCAACTTAAAACTTTGCTTGTTCTCTAGCAAAACCAAATCCAAAACAAAATAGGCAATCAATTGAAGTACATATTTCAACTAAAGGTCATGGTTATGGATTTAGTTGGTACTAATAATTAGAAAGAAAACACAAAATTTCCAATCCAAGTAACTCCCTCAAGTTCAAGCACAATTTCAAAACTCAATGATTTTCAAGAATGATAAAGTGAGAATAAGAATTCTCAAGAAGTGACTCAGAATTACTTGTAACCTAACAGCTTCCCTTGACTTAATTTTGTAATATATCAAACCTACCAATCAATCCTAGTTTTCAATGCCCGCAAAAGAAAATAAATGTCCCACAGAAGTAGACACAAGTATTTACTAGGGACAAAGATGAAAAAACTCACACTCACAACGAATCATCTCACGATACAAATGTCACACCGTAGGCTTGCCAATATTTTCAATCAACATGGACCGAATCTCATTCGGTTGGAGATCTCAATGGACTTTGTTCAACTTGTAATGTAGGCTTAAGGAAGGTTAGGAAATCATTTCGGTACAAGTGACTATACCCTCCTGAAACTTTACACAACAACTCATCATTCATCAACTTTTCCACTTTTTCTTCATTTTTCAACTCAATGCACATTTCACAATATTTTCTTAGTTTTGATTTCTTATTCCCATTCTAGATGCCCCACATGAAACCATTTTCTACTTTTGGAAGATTCAAGTCTCATTATTCAATCACTTTATTTCTTTTTCACAACTTTTTCTTTCTTTGAAACTTTTCCTAAATTCCATAACTCTCTCTTTTTTTCTTATCAAACCCTCATTTGGTAAGCATACAATTATGAGTTTCCCATTGCACCCCAAACATAGGCTTTTAGCCTCAACTCTCACAATTCCAAAGTTCAAGGATGGAAGTGTTCAAAAGAAGGTAGCTTTTTAAAAAAGGGCAAGGTTTGTAATGTGGTTACCAATAAAAAGGACAAGGCTCAAAGGGGACAACTAAGGGTATTTTTAGAGCAAAAGTAGGGCATTAAGGCTTAGTGGACTTCAAGGAAAATTAGTGAAAACCTAAGATAATTTTCCAACCAAACTCAACCAAGACCAATATTTCAAGACTAATCGGGCAAGTTCTAGGTGACACAAGTGAACACAAAGCATTATTCAACAAAGACCCACCACACATGGAATGAAACTATTCAAGATAGCTCAATTTCACTTTCAGGTAAAAAACAAAAGAGTTATTATTTTCTTCACCACCCAATAATTTGGAGTCACAAAATTAGTTGAACCACTATCAACTAATTATCCATTTTTACAGAAAATTGGAGGGGTGCTCATTTTAGGATTCAGAAGTCTTGATGAAATCTATTAGTGTCAAACAACTCACAACCTCACATCAAAGCACCAAAAGGCTAATCAACACTCAGCAAAATGATGATTTTCCCTTAAGGGTTACGTAACCCAATCTATTATTGGGCAAATTCAAGCCTTATCGTTAAGCTTTTAAAAGGGATTCAAAATTCACAAGCCATAGGTACTCAGACTTCCCCTTCTTTAATCTGACATTAATGAAACACTACCATCACAATTTGTTACTATAAAATAGAAACTAACAAAAGATACTACTACAATAGAAAAAACATAATAAAAATGACCAATCCACAAAATAAACAAAAGCATCAAAAACATTAATTCAACATGTCAATCAAAACAAATGAAACAACCCAAAGTGGAGCACCCCCTACTAAAGATGGTGGTGCCTCCTAATAGAACAACTATGAAAATCACAAAGAGTATATGAAATGACTCCGGGGTGTAACACCTCAGGCTTTGAAAAGGTAAAAGAGAGTTAAAAGCCCAGTCTATAAGCCTAAAATAGTCCACATACCCTTAATGACACCCTAAACTGTCCATTTAGGGACCACGAGAATTTTAGGCTAAAGTGGCAAAACAATTAAGGGCTGCCAGGAATTGGGTCACCTGGATGGAAAACTAAACTGCCTGCGGCGACTAGTACGACCTGTTTAGGGATCCTTATCGGTCACCCATCAGCTTTTAAGTTGGGCATCATTTTGTTATTTCCCTATTTGTTTGGCGCATAACCTATGTCGTTTTAACCCATATTTCAAAACCTATATAAGTGATTTAAATCCTAAAACTATCCATTCTAAGTCATTCACTTTATTCCTAAATTTCCCTCAAAGTTCATCCCCAAAATTCTCGCTAAAGCTAAGGAAGAAGAAGATAGGGTTTCACTTCAAGATTGTCAATTCACCATAGTTTTGTGCATTGATCACTAAGGTATTTTAGTATTTACCTATGGAGTGTTTTCCTACATACGGTTCCTAAAAGTAAGGATTTTATTCAATTTTCATGGATTCTTTTCATTTATGATTTAATTAGTTCTTTATTATCTTCGAATGCATGAATTGAAAGTATTTAAATGATTTTTAATTGAATTCATATGAAGACATACATGATCCATGAATTCCATACTATGAACACATCAATAAGCTTATGAACTATGAAGGATGAATTGATAAAGATATGCATGTTGTTATGAAGTTGATGTAAATGATTTGAGGATGCTTTGAGAGTAAAGTTTTAACATTGTTTTTAATGGTTTTCTCACAGACTACTATGAACATGATTATGAAAAGATTTCTCACATAAAAGATTCATATGGTTGAATTTTGTTTCCCTAAGTTGAATCAAGTTAAGGAGTTATTCTAAATGAACTCTACTTTTGATTGGTTGTTTAATTGGGCCTTTCCATGGATGATAATATGACTATGATTAATTACTACTCAGTTGGATTTTACTTCGCACCAAGTGGACTAGAAGAGATTACCCATGTCCCATAAACTATGTGACACTATAAGATGATTGTCTCAGATGGACATTAGCTAGGTGATCCACTTTAGCTAAGACTCATAGTTCTTACCTTGGCAAGTAAGGAGATCTCTTTTTGGTGTGACACAGACACCAGATTCCATGATATAACTCACATGATCTATGTAGGTTTCATGGTAAACTTTCCATATCAATGAACTAAGGTTACTTCTAAAGTATCACACAAGTATTTTAAAGATGCTTAGCTTGCACTAAGCATAATTATGACTTATATTTTATAACTTTTTATCTTATGATTTAGCTTGGTCATTGTATGTCATGAAAAGTCCATTTAGCATGATTTCATAACTCTTATGCATTGATATAATACTTAGTACATTGCATATATGTCACAACCCAGGGGTATCCCCTAGATGTAATATGTCGTATAGAACCCCGAAGGACTCCATACAAGCCATTTAGATCTCCTAACATAAGAAATAGAACAATAAGAGTAGAACAATTGTCCAAGTCCAAAACATTTTATAAAATGAAAAGTGGAAGTCTAAACTCTTGCCTCACCATAGAATGAAATTGGGCCTAGCCCATACATCATGTCCAAAAGAGATACATGAAATAAAGAGAAAAAAATAAACTCCATCCTCGAAGCATGAGGACTCACCAAAGCTCGGGAATCAATCAAATCACCCACTAGCCACGAAACTGAGCACCCTGAATATCAGACCCTACATTTGGGAAAAATATAGGCAAGAGTATGTGTTAGTACAAAACAATGTACCAAGCATGATAGCCATGCACAAAACATATAAAACATGCATAAACAGACATTTCATTTCATGACATGCAATTGACCAAGCTAATAGGTAATATGAAAGAGTTATATAACATAAGTCATAAATCAAGGTCAATGCAAGATAACTTCGTCTTTAAAGCCTTTCAATTCATATGGAATACTCCTTGAGTAACCTTAGTTCATTATTAGTTGTGGGGCATTAGCCTTAACTCATAGAAGGTTCCCTTGGACAACCAATCCAAGCTAGTTCATTAGGATAACTCTTACTCTTTGATTCCATTAGGTGAGAAAGCCTTTCAAACTAAGTATCCTTTCTATGTGAGAAAACCTTTCATATATTACTCTTATGTGTACATGAGAAAACCTTTCAATAATACATCATGATCATCATCATTGGTACTTTTCTCTCAAAGCACCCTTAAAACATTTGCATAGATTTCATAATAAAATGCATAAGTCCATAATTTACCTTTTGAGGTCAAAACCTACTTTCAATCATCAATGCTTAGAAGTCATGGATTAGATATGGATTTGATCATAAATTGATGTAATTCTAGTAATACATGCTCAATTTCATAAAACAATTCCTTGAAGATCAAAATCCCACATCATATGATTCATAACTTGAAAACTTGGGGGTTACATGGGTTCATAGGGTAAAACATCATAAAACCATAGCATTTCATCAATTCATGCATAGAAGATCATAATACAATCATTTAAATTATTAATGTAAAGAACCCAACACAATTGAAGAAAACCCTAACTTAATTGGGGAATTCTACCTTTCGAAATAGAGGAGTATGAGAACTCCATGGAAGGAAGGAATCCATGGATGTAAACTATCATACCTTGACTCCAAATGGTAGCCTTCAATGGAAGAATTGGAACTTTAGCTTGAAACCCTAGGTTGAATCTTCTTCTTCATCTTCAAGTTCTAAAGAGAGAATTATTTGAGAGGAGATTTGGTTTACTTTTTGTGAATTTGGAAGAATAAAGTGAATGGGCTGAATTTGGGGGTAAAAAGGGTTATATAGAGGTCCTAAACATAGGCAAACCGACGTAGTATAGGAACTAATTAATTAAAAAATGACCCAACTGCCCCTAAAAATAATTGCCAACTGACCACTAACGGACCCTAGTCAACGAACCGTGGTCCGACCTACGGTCCATCCTGGTGAACTGTGGTTGGTCATTAGAAACTGTTTTTGGGCCATCAAACCACGAACTGTGGTCTGACCAACAGTCCGTTAGTTCAGGCCCTAGTCTCGAGCCTTATGGAACTATTTTGGGAAGCCATCAATGGACCACACCTATGGTCCATGGTCCCTTCAAAGGGTTGTGGGTGGCCGGCGTGGTTTGTCACCTTCAACATTTAGAAGGTGCTATTTTTCCTATTTCGAATACTGGGTGTTACAATGTAATAATGCATAATTTTGCCTACATTGTTTAACTAATCTGGAGTTTGATGCTCCTACCTCACACACTCATGGCTAGTTGATCTTCTGACACTCAAGGATTAGTGAGTCCTCATGTTCCATGGACTGAGATACTTTCAGACTTTGTATGTGATGTATGAGTTACATCCCAATCATTTTCCTTATGATGTAATAGCTATCTTTTTGAGACATATGTTAGAGTTTAACTTCTATCAAACTCTTTTATGATGCAAGACTGTTTCTTTGAAGTATTTATTTCTATTACCTTTTTTTGATGTATGCTAGTGACTTTTGTATGACCTCTCAGGGTTCTATATGCCATGTTACGCCTAGGTTATACTTTGGGTCATCACAAACTTAGTATTCAGAGAAAAAGTTTGGAAAGGTCCTGGCATGTCTCACTAGTCACATGAAGTAGAGTCTTTTTCATGAGTATTAAGCGCCCCACATATATGAATAAGAGGCTATTCGATGTTTAGGAAATTCCACTTCTTTCATCATTCTAAAGTCATGTGATATAGTGTAACTCTATGTGTCTCTCTCCTAATCCTTATCTGATGCTTTTCACGATATGACCCCTAAAAGAGCATACATTAGAAGGAATGTTGGTGAGCATGTTAAAAAAGAAGATCTTCAAGTTTCGACTAACCCTTTGGCCGAAGAAGTGACTAATGCAAAATTCTAAGAATATTTTTGAGTGTTGGCTCAAGCTATGATTGCTCTAGCCAATAGGGAGGTTATAGTCCCTATGAACCCAAAGGTTGGTACGACACCAACTAGAGTGAAGGGTTTTACTAGAATGAATCCCCCAGAATTTCATGGTTCCAAGATTGAGGAAGAACTTTAAAAGTTCATTGATGATGTGTATATTATTTTAATGATCATGGGAGTGACGACGGTTGAAAGGGAGGAATTAGTAACTTATGAATTTAAGGATGTTCTCAAGTTCGGTTTGTACAATGGAAGGAATAGAGGGCAGTAGATGTGGGTCCTCTGGATTGGGAAAAACTTAAGGCTGCTTTCTTGATAGGTTATTTCCCCTTGAGATGTGGGAGACAAAAATAATTTAATTCATCAACCTTCGTCAAGGAAATATTAGTGTGAAAGAGTATGCTTTGAAATTAACACAATTGTCCAAATATACTCCTTCTATGGTTGCTGATTCCAGCGCAAGGATGAGTAAGTTTGTTTTAGGTATGTCGGTAATGGTGTTTAAGGAATGTCGTCATACCTTCCTTGATCATTAAGGAAATGGATATTTCTTACCTAATGATACGTGTTGAAGAAAAAGAAAACGAGAAACTCAAAGAAATATTTAGGGAGGTAAAGAGGGAAAGATCGGTGATAGTGACTTTTTACATTTGAGGTCTGATGGACATGGTCGTTCTAAATCTTGACAAAGGTTCTCTGGTTAAGGTTCTTTGAATAATTTGGTTCAAAAGTTTAAAAAATGATATGGTGTATAACTGTAAGCCATAAGGAGGGAATGATGGTAGATCTTCTTTGTGTAGTTGTACTAGATGTGAAGAAAGTACGATGGTAAATTTCTAGCCGGTTCTAACGCATGTTTTGGTTTTGGAATGATGAATCATAAGATAAGAGATAATCCCTTGGTTTCTAAGAATGAAGGAGATAATCATTGACAATCTCAACCTTACCCTTCGTTAGATTGTAGTAGAATTTAGAAGTAGAAGAGATTTTATAATTTTCAAACTCATCATGATCAACAGGGTTCTCCTGATGTGGTTAGTGGTATGTTGAAAGTCTTTCATCTTTATTTTTATGATTTGCTTAATCCAAGTGATACATTGTCCTTTGTGATGCCATATATGGCTATGAGATTTGATGTTTCCCTGGATGTGTTATTAGACACTTTTTCTTTTGTCTCCACTCCTATTTGTGAATCTATCATGGATAAGAGAGTCTATAGTAACTGTCCCGTATCCTTATCCCATAGAGTCACTAATGTTGATCTAGTAGACATATATGTTAGATTTATTTTATTCTTGATATGTATTGGCTCCATTTTTTTTATACTTTTTTCTATTGTAGAACTTGAGTGGTCAAGTTTGAGTTTTCAAATTAACCCATCCTAGAGTGGAAAGGGGAAAATTCTATGCCTATGAGTCAGTTTGTTTCTTGTCTTAAAGCTAGAAAAACTATTTCAAAGGGTAGCATATATGATCTTGTTTTGGTTAGGGATACATATTCGGAAACCCCTATTCTTGAGTCGGCCCCCATTGTCAATGAGTTTTCGGAAGTCTTCCCAGATGATCTACGCGGCATTCATCTTGAAAGGAAAATAGACTTCAGTATTGACCTTATCCCAGATACACTACCTATCTCTATTCTTTCTTATCATATGGCTTTGGAAGAACTTAAGGAATTATTTGACTAATTGAAAGATTTTTTTGATAAGGGTTCAATCCAACCAAGTATCTCTCCATGTTGTGCACCAGTTTTGTTTGTTCGTAAGATGGATGGTTCACTTCACATGTGTATTGATTATCGACAATTGAATAAAATTACCATTTAGAATAATTATTCTCTTCCAAGGATAGATGATTTGTTTGATCAACCCCAGAAAATAAGTTATATCTCCAAGATTGATCTTCGGTAGGGTTATCAATAATTGAGGGTGAAGGATGACGACATCCCGAAGAAGACTTTTCAAACTCAGTATGGTCATTATGAGTTTTTGGTAATGTCCTTTGGTTTGACTAATGCTCTAGCCACATTTATGGACTTGATGAATAGAGTTTTTAAATAATATCTTGATATGTTTGTAATTGTGTTTATAAATGACATCTTTATTTACTCACATGAGGATGATCATGGTGATCATTTGTGAATTCTATTGCAAGTCCTCAAGGACTGATGCCTATTTGCAAAGTTTAGTAAATGCGAGTTATTGTTGAGATAAGTGGCTTTATTATTTCTGGTAATGGTAAAAAGGTAGATCCTAAGAATATGGATGAGGTAAAGAATTTGCCTAGACCTCTATCCCGTTCAGATATTTGTGGAAGGGTTTTCTTCGATTTCATCTCCATTGACCCAAAAGGAAGTTAGTTTGTTATGATCGAAAGCGTGTGAGAAGAGTTTTCAAGAATTGAAGGACAGACTTACCTCCTCTCCAGTGTTGAATTTACTAGAAAGACTTGATGGGTTTTTTATGATGCTTCAAGGATTGGATTACGATGTGTTCTTATGAAAAATGGGAAAGCTATTGCGTACGCTTTAAGGAAACATAAGATTCATGAAAATAACTAACCTACTCATGATTTGGAATTAGCAGTGGTTGTTTTTGTTTCAAATATATGAAGGTATTTTTTGTATGGTGTCCATGGTAATGTCTTTACCGAGCACAAAAGTTTGCAATATGTGAAAAGGATCTGAATCTTCAGCAACATGGAGAGATAGAACTCTTGAAAGATAATGACATGAGTGTCCTTTATCACCTGGGCAAAATCAATATTGTGGAGGATGCCTTATGTATATTTTCCATGAATAGTGTTTTACATGTTGAGGAAGGTAAGAAAGAATTGGTTCCTGATGTTCATAGAATAGCTTGGCTACGTGTTTGGTTGGTTGATTCAACTGAGGGTGGTGTGGTTGTTCATAATTGTTCAGAATCTTCGTATGTATCAGATATGAAATCCAAGCAAGGTCTTGATTTGATTTTTATTGAGTTGAAGGAAGATGTGCTTAATAAGTCCATTGGTGTTTTCTCCCAAGGGTAATATGGTATTTTTTGATATCAAGGTTATTTATGCGTTCCCAATGTTGGGGACTTAAGAGAGCATATTTTGTCGGAAGCCCATAGTTTTCGATATTTTATTTACCCGGGAGCCACCATGATGTACCATGACTCGTGGGAGGTCTATTTGTAAAATGGGATGAAGAAGGATATTGCGTAACTTGTGGAAGTGTCATAATTGTCAACAAGTGAAAGTTGAGCATTAAAAGCCGAGAGGTTTGTCCCAAGATATAAGCATTCCTGCTTGGAAGTGGGAAGATTGAATATGAACTTTATTGTTTGTTTACCCCACAGTCGGTGTCAACAAGACTCACTTTGAGTTATAGTAGATCGACTCACTTTGGGTTATAGTAGATCGTATTTCTTTTTTGATGGAAGATTATTCTAAGTTTTATCTAAGGGAAATGTTTAAGTTTCAAGGAATGCTCCTATCCATTATCTCCAATCATGGTACCCAATTTACATCTCAATTTCAGAAATCATTCCTAAAGGGTCTTGGTACTCATGTTAACCTTAGTACGACATTTCTTCCTCAAACTAATTGGAAAGAGGAGCTAACTATCCAAACTTTGGAAGATATGTTGAGAGCTTGTGTGATTGATTTTAAGGGTAATTGGGATGATCATTTCCGTTTGATTGAATTTGAATATAATAATAGCTATAAGTCAAGTATTGGTATGGCTCCATTTAACGCTCTTTGTTGTAGGTGGTATAGATCTCCTATGCGTTGGTTTGACTTTTATGAGGTTGCCTTAATAGGTACTAAATTGGTTCATAAGGCTACAAAAAAGGTTCGATTTATAAGAGAAAAGCTAGAAACAACTCAAAGTTGACACAAGTCCTATGCCGGTGTTAGAAGAATAGATCTTGGGTTTGATGTTGATGATTGGGTTTACTTGAAGATTTCCAACCAGTATTGTTACTAGATGGCTTTGAAACTATGTTAGAGTTCCACTTCTTTTTCTTGTCAAACATTTATGATATAAACTGTCTTTTGAACTCTTTAATTATATTATATTGTATGATTTATGCTAAGTTTCTTGTGTAGGGCTTCTCAGGGTCTTATTGGCCATGCCACGTCTAGGATGAACTTTACGTCGTGACACTTGGAGCCTGCTTTAGATCCTCTTCGGAGTCGACACGCCCCAGGGTCATTCTTTCTAGCTAGTCGACTAACGCCCCTGAGAGTGGACTGACTGGCTAGGCAACCTATATTGATTTTCATTCTTGCTAGCTGGCTGGGAGTTGACTGGTTATGATGGTTACTTTGGGAAAATAAGTGAGGCAAAAAAATGAATTGAGAAAACAAAATTGCTATTGTATACCGTGTGTACTTCCAATGGAGTACCATGCACATCTATATATCTTATGAATATAATTTTCTCAATATTAAAAAAAAAGAAAAATGTTAAAATGAGCTTAAAATAAGTAATAAGTGTGCACATTTTAAAATTTTGCTAAAGTTTTCTACGTCACACTAGATTACAGTAAACCACGGTTATGAGAATTGCACAATGCATTGTTAGTCTTTTCTGTAGAATTTTGAGCTTACTAATAAATTTATAAAATGCAACCTTGTATTTTTGAAACAATTATGCGGTCAATTGTTTTCTGACAAAAGTTTAAAACTTTGTTAGATATTTAATGTTTAAAATTATACTTCAATTTTTGCATGGAAGAATTTTATTATATCGTATTGTATATACGAATTACTCTATAATGCTGAATTGGATGACTTTATGATGGTCATTGAAATGTTTTTACCAAATGAAATCAAATATTTTTGTTAAGGGATAAGTTTACCGTCATTTCAATCATTTTGAAAGGGAAAGACGGTTGTGTGATCATGTTTCTTCTAACTAAATTTTATGTGATCTAAACTCTAAACTCTCCTCATGATTACTCAAGTAGGTATATCTACAAAGTTGGTCGGTTATGCTAAATATATCTGAATTTCAGTTAAAAAATATTTAATTACTAACTCAGTCAAAATTTATCTCGGTTAAAATTAATTGGGATAAAATATGGCTCATGCCCCTATCCGCCAATTCCTTACTAAGTTTCAATTACTTTATTTGGTCTTTTATAAATTTTTGGTACGTATTAAAATTATATATTTTCATTATTACAACAATATGTAATATATTAAAGAAGAAAAATAATTCCTTTAAATTTTTTGATAGATTACCCATTAGGTCAACATGGTGAAGATATTAACGTAACATTTTACGGTTTGGATTGAAATGGACAGAGTTGATAATGTGATTGATCTATATACTCGAAACATCACTTTATCGTAAACCTCATTGGCATTCTTGAACGCTTTTTAAAACATGGAAAAAATATCTATGAGTTCACTGTAATAATCTTATTGTTCCTGCAACAAGTTATGAGACAATAAGTTAGGAGTAATGTTTTTTAATGAATAAAAAGGTAGACCTTTTATTATTAAAATCACAAGGTAACATAAATGTAACCTTAGCTTTTTTTGTAAAACTGAGTGCTTGTTCCATAAAATATGTTTCTTTTCTTCATCATTAAGGATTACTTCATAGCTCCTTCACAAAAAAAAGATTTAAAATAGAGAGCAAACTAGGATATCGTTTAAATAATTCTTTCGATTTTTCTATGAAACCAACATCATTAATTCTCTGAGAAATATCCAAGACTTATTCCCACATAAATCATGAAATCAAAATAAAAATTAATGACAATTGCCAATAGGCAAATTGTAGTAGCAAAACTTTTGCTCTTAATGTCCCTCATAACAACAAGGAACAACATGATATACTTCTCCCTATTATTTGGAAAAATTCCCTTAACTTGGTTCATGTATGATAATTCCTTATCAATTGTCATCTTTGACTTACTAGCACCTGCTCTGTCAACACCACTATCACCACTAATATTACCCAGACCACTTCCAGAAACTTATGATTGACTATGACACATAGAACCATAGCTAAAAAATTTTAAAAAAATGTGTTTGTCCAATATAATAATACAAGGTAATGTGATACTCTCATCCACATTAAGTTAATGTTTTTTTTGGATAAAAGAAAAGCTTTTAGTAGCTCAATAAAACAAACAAATACTTTAATACGATACAACCAAAGAAATAGTGGTTCTATTGCTATGTTTGAGCAATAAACAAAACATAGGTAAAAATTCAGTCTCTATCTTCAATGATGCCTGATAATTCTGTGTAGTAGACAAAAAATTGATATTACATACTCTAAGTTGTTAAGTTATGACAAAAAATGGCATCTAACATGTCTTTCTCAATAAGATACACATACCATACATCATTGAGGAATTAAAAATAATTAATTTATCAATAATTCATCGAAACAAGTCATGAACATAAAAATTCGACCCCTAGAAAAATGAATAGAAGGCAAAGACCTTACGAATCTCTGTGGGAAAAACCAAATAGAGAGTCATCTCTTAATATCTTCATGCTACAAAAACAAAACAACAAAAATAAGTTTTTTCTGTTAAAAAACACACAAACAAGAGATGCTCCATTTTCTTAATTAACTCACCTTTTGAGATAAGCTCATAAAAAACAAAAGTCTCGGAAGATCTATCAACAAAAAAGAGATTTGAATCAATTGTTTAGATCAGAGAAAAAAAAATCACTTCAGTTGTCTCTACCTTTGTCCCCTTTCCTCCTCCTCTTTGAATCAGAAGAACTACAACACACAAGTTTGAGAAATAAAGAGGTAAATGACAAATAAGTGAGGCACAAAAATAATTGAGAAAAAAATATTGCTATTGTATATCTTATGTACTACTAATATTAAATCATGCATATATATTATCAAAAAAAATTGTTTAATGTTAAAAAAAGGTAAAATTGTAAAATTAGCTTAAAACAAGTAATAAGTGTGCACATTTTGAAAATATGCTAGATTTTTCTACATCACTCTAGATTATAATTAATGACAATTTTGAGAATTCCACAATGCATTCTTCACCTTTTCGTAGAATTTTCATTTTATTAATAAATTTGTAATAAACGCAATTCACCTTATATTTTTTACAACACCCGAAAATAGAGTCATGATGGCATCCACTATAACCCTTCAAGTTGACAATTCTTAACCCAAATAAAACTTGAGGAAGGCAACAATCAAATAATAAAAAGACAAACTGAGGGAAGAGAAGTAAAATAAATGAATGGTCCACATCGTAAATAAGTACTAGGATACAAAATATACAAAACAGGTCAAAAAGAACTGAGAAGAAAAAACTAACATGAGAATCAATCCCCGAACCTAGTATCAGCTATACAAGATCTACTATGTAGAGAAGGTCATAAATACAAAAGAGCTAACTAATCAAAAAATCAAAACACAAGTTAGTGCAAAAGAGGAAAAGCAGCAAGTCTCTTGACGCCAGGAGGTCACCACGATACGGCTCTATGACGGCAGAGGATGATCCAACACTCACTTAGGATGGCTCTAACTGGGTGCTCCATCAAAAAAAGATCTAGAAATGCACTATGATACCAAAACACAGGGTACTGACCAGGCATCATAGGACGATCGAGCTCATAAAGATCAAATATTAATAAATTACAGGAAGAAACTTAACTAAAAGACAAGGGAAGAATCTAAACAACAAATAAAAAATAGAGGATAGTCAAATACTATCAAAGATTAAGTTATAAGTTATGAATAAATCATAATACACTCAATACAGGTGAAAGATGACTCACACGATGATGTAGTGTAAACAACAAGTAATGAAATCCATAAATCCGGAAGAAATATTGAGCCGCCTAGAATGATACCTCATGCTTAACCGAATGCCACTAACCCATATATATATATATATCCACAGACCACACGAGATGGAGCATCAAGCTTACCATTAATATAAATTTAGATGACAGATTGTGACCCGACCTAACCCAGCATAGGGCCCAAAATGATACATCGGGCTCATTAGAGTAAAAGCAGTCGAAAATTTACAAATAATCACTTTTAAATCAAACAGGTCTTAGAGACTTTCAACTCATTCAGGTCAAGTTTAGCCTTTTTTAAAACCAAGTCATTTCCATCAAATATCATCCCTAAAGTACAACCTCTCTCAGGTATCATCACAATTAATTCATTTGATGCAAACAAAATAGGGATGAATACCCAACACGCCAGATAGTACTAACTTGGGACTCCTACTTCTATATCACGACTTTAACCCTAACAATTCAATAAATGAGAAAGAAATCATAAATTCAAGAATTTAGAATTGTACACAAATTGATAAAAAATAACCAAAACACACAACAATTATAAGTTTCACGCCACCTATGAGGATTTCTAAGGATACTAGTCAACAAGAATAAGGGAAACCTAAACTAAGGCTTTACCTAAACAACTGAACAATGGTCATAAATCAACTAGGGATAAAAGCCTACGATAATCCTAAGGATTAACCAAATCATATGATACTACTCAATTATAATCAATCGAAAAGAGCTAAATCTATGAGGTAGAGACCATAGCCGCATACACTCTCACGAACAAATTACTCGACAGGCTTGAGTGGTGCCAAGCTATTAAAACCACCTAAGGAACACAAAAACAATCATTACAAAGATATAATCAATAAAGGGATTCGAAATAAAAAGAAAACCCCAACAAGAAAAAGTGGGACATGTGCATGAAGCGAAAAATTTGACTCAATCACAATGTCTCAAACCACTCAGGGAACTTGTGCACCAATGATGAGAACAAAATCCAGTTCCGATCAAGCCAAACCAAGACTAACATTTAATTTAGCTCAATTGTCCAAAGTAGGGAAAAAAAAGAGGAAATTGCGGAAATTACCAAGAGAAATGGACGATTCAACTACCCCAAAATGAGCCCACTAACTTTTTCGATACACTCCAACAAGAATAACCAGAAACTAACAAGAAATGCTCCCAAAATCCCACCTGGACATAGGGGTTTTGGTTGTTGTCTCGTCTTTTAAAAACACACTGTTGGACATTGAATTACTTTTTGCAGTTGTGAAATCAATGGGAAGTTACTCTCCGCGATCCGACACATATCCCATTAATGCAAAGCTCTAGGAGGTAGGTCATCACAAATGTGACCAAGGGCCAGTAAACGTGATGAATGAATCAGGGCTGCACCAGCAACACTGGAGCAACAAAATCATTCAGGCAAAAAATCCTTCCTTAGTTGTCCAGAACTCGTTCAGAATTCCATCGACACAAACCAAGAATACTACTAGACTCAAAACAACATTTCAGACTCAATTGAATTGGCAAAACAACAAACAAAGGCCCTCTCATGAAAATTGTTGACAAAATTCAACACTATCAAAGAAATAACAAAAAAATTCAAAATTCATCAAGGATATCCCAAAAATCTTATAAACCAAACCAAACGATGTTCTAGACAAAACTCAGCGTTTCAGAACTTACCACATTGAAGAAAATTGATTTTGAGAGCATACCAAATAAGTTGACATAAGTCAAAAGGTTAAGGAAAACTGCAAGGCTAAAATGTCTACTCGCACCAACTCCAAATTAGCCTAAAAACCCAAACCAATCATCAAACTAGACCAATATAACCCTTACAAAGTTAATGGAACTGGCGAAATTTTGATCTGACATCAAAGTCTTCGGAAATTAAAAACAGCTATAGGAAAGTTATAAGAAGGGGAAAAATAGTAAAAGCACACAATAAAATAAAAATGACCTCATGGGTCATTACATTATCCACTACTAAAAGGACTTTCATCCATGAAATTAAAACAAAGGGAATATATGAAGGTTAAAAAAGATGAGGATAACGAGCTTGCAAGTCAAGCTCGGACTCCCAAGTGGCCTCTTCGACAAGACAATGCCTCCACTGAACCTTCACCGAAGGGATCTCCTTAGAATGAAACTACTCACTTGTCTGTCTAGAATTGTCCCAGGCTCCTTCTCAAAACTCAAGGACTCACAAAGCTGAACAAACTCCCAGTTAAACACGTGAGACTAATAAGACATATACTATCTCAACATACAGACATGGAACACAAGATAAACACTCGTAAGAGTAGGAGGCTAGGTTATATCATAAGCTAACTCTCTAACTCTCCTCAGAATCTCAAAAGAGTCAATGAACCTGATGCTATGCTTGCCCCATCCTCCTGAACCTTATCATGTCCTTCATGGGAGACAGTCAAAGAAAAATCTTGTCACCAACTATGAACCCAAAAGGTCACAGTCTCTGGTTAGCATAACTCTTTTTCCTACTCGTGGTAGTACGGAGGTACTCTTGGATCATACAGACGGTATCCATAGATTCTCTAAAAAAATGCAGTGCTTCATCACCTAACCTCGAATGCATCAAACCAACACACCATAAAATGGATTCTCCAAACATATAATGCCTCAAAGGGAACCATCTGAAAACTCGAATGGTAGCTATTATTACATGAAAACTCCACCAAACCAAATGAGTGATCCCACTGATCACAAAAATCAATAACTCAGGACCATAGCATATCCTCTAAAACTTGAATAGTCCTCTTTGACTGACGTCTGAGGATGAAAAGTTGTATTGGGGTCTACATGAGTAACAAACTCTATCAGAGTAGACCTCTTGAAATGATAGATAAAGTGAGTACCAAGATCTAAGATGACATAGACCGCAACCCTATGCAAACGTACAATCTCTCTAAATTATAGGTAGTCCGAACTGGTAGAAAGTATGCCAACTTGGTCAATAACTACAGGATAAGCCAGGTAGAATCAAAACCCCAAAGACTATGTGGTAATCCTACAACAAAGTTCATGATTATACGCTCCCACTTTGCCTCCAAAACGGGTAGCCGCTGGGTCAAACCACTTGGCCTTTAGTGCTCTACCTCACCTACTGAAAGTTCAAACCCTTAGCCATGAATGCTGCAATGTCCATCTTCATCACACGACACCAATAATGTTGCCTCAGATCACGATATATCTTCATAAGATGAATGGAATAACTAGAACAATAGGACTTCTAAAGAATTAACTCAATCCTAAAAATTCCCTATGGAGATAAGATCGCCTTTCTAGCCTCACCGCTTAAAACCATGTCTTGAATCATCGTCAACCTCAGATCCCCAAACCGTTGTGCCTGAATCTACTCCATAAAAGAAGATCTAACCTCGATAGAAGAGTGTACTTTGTCTGGCTCACAAATATCCAGTCTAACCATCTAGTTGGCTAAGGATTGAATTTCTGAAGCCATATGTTGTTCCTTCTAATGTAAGAAAACCCATATCCCCATGCTTACTGCTCTTCGGTTAAAGGCATGTGCTACCATATTAACCTTGCCCGGGTGATAAAGAATAGAAATATCATAGTGCTTTAGTAGCTCCAACCACCTGCACTGCCTCAAATTAAGATCTCTCTACTTGAATATGTACTAAAGACTATGATTGATGGTGAAAACCTTATAGTAAACCCCATAAAAGTAGTACCTCTTAATCATCAATGCGAAGACTAATGTTTCCAATTCTATGTCTTGAGTAGGGTAGTTCTTCTCGTCAAGTTTCATTTGTCTAGAAGTATAAGCAATAACTCTACCATGTTGCACCAAAACACAACTCACCTAAAGCATCAGTACATCGTAAATACATGGTCGTCCACATGAAGAGTTCAAATCGGTGCTGAAGTCAATAAAGCCTTGAACTTCAAAAAGCTCGCCTCACACTCATCACACCATTAGAAGGGAACATTCTCCCTAGTCAATCTGTTCAAAGGTGCCGTAATAGAAAAGGACTCTCTACGAATCGTCTATAGTAGCACATTATCATGACCAGAAAAAAATATGACCCTCAGTAGGAAAAAAAGTCTTGTTCCAACCATAGACTACCTCAATCATTACCGATTACACCATAATCCCATCCTTGGACACTATGTGCCCCACAAACACTACAAACTCAAGCCGAAACTCAAACTTAGTGAATTTGGCATATATTTATAGGTCCCTAAAAGTCTAGAGTACAATCCTCATATATTGCTCATGCTGATCTGTAGTCCCGGAGTAGACCAAGATTTCATCGATGAACACAGTTACAAAAGAGTCCAAATAGGGTTTGGACACTTGGTTCATCAAATCTGTGAATGTTGTTGGGGAACTAATCAACCCAAAAGAAATGACTAAGAACTCGTATTGGCCATATCAGGTCCTAAAAAAGGTCTTAGGGATGTTTGCAACCTTAATCCTCAAATGGTGGTAGCCAGATCTCAATTCTATCTTAGAGAACATTGTTGCATCTTGAAATTGGTCAAATAAATCATCAATTAGAGGTATTGGATACATGTTCTTGACGGTCACCTAATTGAGTTGATTGTAGTCAATACACATACACAAGGTACCATCTATCTTTTTCCCAAACTTGACAGGAGCACCAAAAGAGATACACTCAATCTAATGAACCCCTTAACCAATAGATCATGTTGTTGTTCCTTAAGCTTCTTCAACTCAGTTGGAGCCATCTCATAAGGTGGAATAAAAACATCTTACTCGGCTCAATATCAATCCAAAAATGGATATTACGGTCAGGTTGAAGACTAGGTAGATTAGTAGGGAACAAATCTGCAAACTCTCCATCCATAAGAATTGACTTAAGAGGAGTGTCGGCACTAGTATCATGAACATAGGAAAGATAAGACAAAAAACTCCTTCTATACCAAGCGTCGCACTATAAAAAATAGATGACACGTCTCAGAAAATAACTATCAGAATTAAACAACATAAGAGGAGGATGACATGCATGACTAATGTAACAGTCTTGGAGAAGCAACCCAAGACTCTATGGTAGAGAGACAACCAATCCATGCCTAAAATCATGTTGAAATCTACCATGTTCAACATAATAAGGTCTACCATAGTATCATACCCCAAGATGGTCACCACATAAGCTCTATAAACTCGATCCACTACTAAAGAATCACCTATAGGGGTAGCTACATGCATATGTAGATACATCAGTTCACACGATAACCCTAACCATAAAGCATAATAGGCTACCAAATATGAAAATGTATATCCCGGATCAGATAAAGCATAAACAGGCTGATGGGAGACGGAGATCATACTTGTGTTAACAACATATGATGTTTCACACTCTAGCCTCCACGTGATGGCATACATATGTCCATGTCCACCTCCACCACCTGATCTTCTAACTAGAGGACCACCTCTAGTACCTAAACAAGAGCACTGGGACTAACCTTGTTGACTCGTCTAACCTTATTAACCTGACTGAACCTTCCTCATATGATGACTAGTTGTAGGACACTCTCTGGGAAAGTTAAACACTACACCCAACTCGTAGCAACCTCATCAAGTACTATCCTTCAATGATGACTTGGTTGAACCTGACATGACAACATAACCTAAATACCAAGATTGTATACCTCGAGAAGCCAAAACTGGTGCCTGAACCATCTGACTACTAGCACGTGTAGTGCTGCTATTTATAATCTAATAGAGTTGCCTGAACCAGCCTAGAGGGCTAAAACGGTTGTGGGTAGCCTCTGCTTGGGAACCCAATACCACGGGACTAAGACCCACTAAAACCATCACAATGGTGGGGTCTTTTGTGGGTGCCTCAATTAGCCGCATCATGAATCTTCTCAATGGTGCGTGCATGGTCAACTATCGAAATAAAAGAAAAACTCGGTGCTAACATCTAGTGTTCAGCTATCTGCAATTGACATGAGAGTCCTCAGACAAACCTAGGCACCCTCTTGTGCTTTGTTGGTATCAGCATAGACACGTGTCTAGAAAAATCATGGAACCATGCCTCATTCTCTACAATTATCAATGATCCTTTAGTCAAGTCTCTAAACTTATCTTTCAATCGTTTCCTCAGGCCACGAGGTACATACTTTTCCAAGAAAGCCTCAAAGAACTAAGTCCAAGTCATCAAAGGTTTACTGGCTAGTCTGCCCTATAGACAAGATCTCTGCTATTTCTTTGTCGATCCATCAAAATGGAATGTGGTATAATCAAACTCGTGAGACTGCACTAGTCTGAGGTTATGTAGCCTCTCTTGATAACTGAGCTGAAACTTGTGAGCATCCTCACCTGCAGCACTAGAGGACCCAATCAGATGATTGTCCCAACATCTTTGCCTCCTCAAAAGTCATAGTTTGCCTAGGAGCCATAGGTGGAGCAAAAGTTAGAACTGGCTAAACCACTAAAGGAGGGGCCACAACAACATGATGTGTCGGTGGGGTCTGCATACCCTATGTCCCTGTTGGGGCTAAAGTTTTTGCCTCATCTCTGACTTAGTGTCCAGCTGAAGTTCTAGGCATAATACCCTTATGAAACATGTATTCCTTGAAGTAGAGGATCCTATCAAAAGTATTGTGAAATATTGGGTGGACACGAACCCGGTGGAGGCTTGACTGTCTCTTCACCATTCGACTAATATTGGAAATACTCAACCTCTACCTTAAGCTCTAGTGTTATTACATGCTCCTAGTCTCGAGCTAATGTTGTAGTCCATGCTTTGTCTCAAACTTTATGTCTGCCTCGACATGTACTGCTAGCTGGGGCTCCACTTGGAGGTGTAGGAGGGTCTCGTCGACCCATACTCAACCTCATGCTAGCCATCTCAGAGAGAGTGAAACCAACAGAGTTGATATGGACGTAATAGTATCGATCTGGGAGACTCTACTATAAAATTTCTATAATTGTGAAACCGGTGAAACTAGTGCTCTGATGCCACATTGTCACGACCAAAAAATTCAGCCATAATGGCGTCGATTATAACACTCCAAGTGGACAAGCCTAAACCCAAATAAAAATTGCGAAAGACAATACTCTAATTATAATAAGACAAACATTGGAAAGATAATCAAATGAATGAATGGACCACATTGTAAATTAGTATTGTGACAAAATATACAAAACAGGCCCAAAAGAAATCGAGAAGACACAACTAACACAAGAATCAATCCCATGCATGGTATCACCTATACGTGAGCTACTAAGTATTGAAACTCATAAATACAAAAGATCCCACTAATATAAAAGACAAAATATAAGTCAGTGTAAAAGAGGAAAAACAACAAATCTTTGGACGTTAGGAGCTCACTACAGTTCGAGTTTGTGACGGCCAAGGAAGATCCAACGTTCACTGATGGTGGCTGGAACGAGGAGCTGCATCACAAAAAGATATATAATTATGGTATATGTAAAAAAACACTGGGTACTCAATATGCATCATAGGTTGATCAAGCTCAGAAAGATCAAATATAATTAAATAGCAAGAAGAATTTAAAACACAAGGGAAGAATCTAAACAACAAATGCAAGATAGAGGATATAAAAATAATATCAAATATTAAATCACAAGTTATACATAAATTAGAATACACTCAATACACATGAAAGCCAAGTCACACAATGATGCAGTGCAAACATCAAGTAAAGAATTTTGTAAGCCTAAAAGAAACATTGAGCCACCTAGAATGATACCTCAAGCTTAACCAAAAGCCACTAACTCGGATAAATATATCCACGGGCCGCCGGGGATGGCCATCAAGGTTACCATTAAAATAAATCCTAATGAGATATTGTAACCTAGCCTAAGCTAATGGGCCACCTGAAATGATTAATCAAGCTCATTAGAGTAAAAGAAGTTGAGAATTTACAAATAATCAAGTGAAAAAGGGGCTTTTGGCACTCTTGAATCAAATGGGTGTCGGAGATTCTCTACTAACTAAATTCACGATTTCCCTTTTTTAAAACAAAGTCATTTCAATCAAAGATCACCCCGACAGTACCACCCATCCTAGTCATCAACACAATTAAGTCCTTTCATGGACACAAGACTTGGAAGAATACCAGTCACACCACAAGAGTACTAACCTAGAACACTTGCTTCTAGTTCACGACCTCAAGCCCAACAATTCAATAATCGAGAAAGAAATCATAAATTCAAGAATATATAAATGCATACAAACCGATCCAAAATAACAAAACACACAAAAATCCTAAATTTCAAGTGATATATGAGCATTTCTAACGATACTAGTCAACATGCTTAAGGGAAACCTAAACTAAGGATTTTGTATAAAACTATCTAAACAACCCAACAATGGCCATAAATCAACTAGGCAGCAAAACCTATGATATACCTAAGGTTTAACCAAATCATACGATACTACTCGATTATAATAAATCTAAAAGGGATAATTCTAGGAAGTAGAGAAAATCACCTACATGGAGGCCGAATACACTCTCACAAAAAAGTTTCTGAAGAGTCGTGCCCATCCAAAGAGCCTCTGAGTGGTGCCAAGCTATCAACAAAAGCAACAGGAAAAAATATGAAATAACAATAATGAGACGGGTTCTTGGGATGTGATTCGATTATAGGCTCATATAAACAAATGGGTAATTGCAAATGTTAGGAAATACTTGTATATTAGTGAGTAAGCTAAGCCATGGAGGGAATAAATTTTCTCTCGAACAATTTACCCCGAATCAAGTTGATTTCTTTCGAACATCAACAAGCAAGAAAAATCACACCAGCCCACAACTTAGTCTATTTACTCACTCGAGCTGAATATGTGGGATTGGGTTTAGGATTCACTCTCTCGAGCTGAACCCATGTCAACCCAATACCCACTGTCCATCATTCAATAAGTTTGGTTTTAAAACATCTTTCTCGAGCAAGTAAAAAACACGAAGGTAGAACTGCATTTGCAACTACAATTGTTAAATTAAACCACATTTACTGATTGAACTCATTTCTAAACAACATTTAAACTAACAATTAGCAATACCCATACACTAAATCATCCCATAATCACATAATCACACCCCAATAATTGGGGTTTTAGCTAGATATCATAAATAGATAAAAATCGTTACTAAATTGTGTTTCCATCAACTGGGTAAGATTAATTTCATCCTTACAATGCTCCAAGTTGAAGAATCTCAAAGACCCACTTTCAATTTCTCCAAAGTGAAAAACTTCAATTCTCCAAACCGTAGGAAAAACTAGAGAAAACTGTATGAATACTTAGAATTCGATATGAATTAGAATTAATAATGAAACTAAACTAATTATTCAAAAATGTATTTATAGTCGCCAAAAATATGGTGCGAAGAGCCATTAGGCGCAGTAAGTCGGGCTCGCCGATCCACTCGGTGATCCGCCCTTTTGTCAATGTCCTCACCCTTCTGCCTTGGTCTTCAGCTTACTCAAGTTCAGTAACTTTGGGCCATCCAACACTGCATCGCAGAACCACTCGGCGACTGCTCTTTTCTCTCGCCAAATTGGTTTTCTCATTCAAGGCTTGGCACACTAGAACTTTAGGTGGTCAAATAGCCATTCGGTAACTCGCCCAGTGGATTGGCGATCACCAAGCTCTCTTTTCTTCATTCTTTCAGTTTGCTTTGTTCCTTTTTGCAAATTCGTGTCCTTGCATTGTTCCTGAATCCATATACCTGGAAATCAAGGGTTTTTATTTATCAGTTATTGGCACAAAATAAGCATTTGACGACACTAAATCATTGTAAATAAAGCACTAAATGAGTCCAAATCTCAGAATCATCAACACCCCCAACTTAAACTTTTGTTTGTCCTCAAGTAAAACTCAAGTTCAGCAGTTCAAAAAGGATCTCTCAAAAGGTGCTACACAAGACTTAACATGAATGCACATAAAAAGTAACTTACTTATGCAAGGAACAATTGTGCACTCAATGGTTCAACTTGTGACTCACTATTACCAAAGATACTCAAGTTAACAATACTGGCTTTAAATGCAAGTTCAAGCTCAACAAAGGTATTCAAATGCTCTCACACAAAGAATGATTCGATATTCACACACTATTCTTCATCAATTTAAAGATCCAGAATCACATACAACTCTCACACTCACAAAGAAGAACACATGCATGACTTCACCTATAGGTTTGCCCTTATTTTCTAACCAACATCTGTTTTAGCTCACTCAAGATCAAAAAGGTCTTTTCAAGGCTTGTAATGGGGGGCTGAGTGCAAAGGTATGGTCATTTAGGCTTAGTGGCTGCTATCCTCATGAAATGTGGTGTGAACAACACTTTCTTTCCTTTTCTTCAACATTTTCACCCGTGTTCAAAAAAATTACTCCTTTATTCCGTTCTCATGGTATACCGGACACCCCATTTGTTTTGCAACTTCCACAACTTTTATTTCTCAACTTTTTCAATCTCTTTCTTTTTCATTTTTCTTTCCTTTTTCTCTTTTTTTTTTTGTATAAAGGGGTTCCATCTTTCTCAAAATCATAAATCAAGGGAGACTTCTTTGCATTTGTTGATTTACCTTCTCTTTTCACCACACCCCCAACTTAGGCTTTTAGCCTAAGTTAGCTATTCAAATAAACCACATTTCATGAGGATTATGGGTGAATGGATAAAGAGAGGGTTACATTGCATCAAGTTTCTCCCAATAAAAGGCTAAGGCTCAAAGGGTGTTCAAACAAAGTTCACACACTCACAAGGTTTGCCACAAAAGAGGTATAATGTCAAATTGTTTCACTCTATAAAATTGTTGCCTAAGATCATTTCAAGAGCTTCCATCACTTAGTTAATCAGCCCAATGGGGCAAATTCTAGATGTCATCACACATGGTTCACAGTAAGCTCATTACACATGGCATTAGCACCAACATCCAACAAGACTCCACACTTTTGATAGTGTGCAATGTTCATCACAAGAAACTCATTTCATAACCGGCTAATCACAACGAGATTCAAAAAGTTCACACACAGTGTATACAACTTCATTTGGCCTCATCGTAGCCACACATTCATTTTTATTCGACTAAGAGGACTATTTAAGTCATCAGTATTGATCATAACCGATACTCAAATTTGCATAAGAACAACCACAATTAAACACACAAGAGGTGGCCTAATTTTTTTAGAAGGTCCCAAAAAATGAATTTCATTCAAAATTCAGAGCCGCAAGTTCAAACATCCACAAAAATAGTGCCAAAACACAATTTATAGCACAAACTGCAATATATACACAAAAATAATAATCACAAGAAGTAAGTATGGAAATACCACACCCCACCACAAATTAAAAACAATTTGTACTCAAATGCAATAAAAATAGTAAGAGTCAATAAAAATGTGACAGAGAGGGAGGTAAAGAGGGGCCCTATATACACAATTGCTCCATCTATCGGGGAATCAGTGGCTGGTGCAACATCAGCACTACTAACTCCACTAGGGTCAGCGAAGGATGTGTCTGCCAAAGAGTTCTGCACAGCTTAATCTACCATGGCCTCCTCAATCTCTGTAATGGCCTCATAAGAAACCTCCTCATCAATACTAAGCTGCTCCTCTTCAGTCTCAGCCTCAGACTCAGCGTCAGCTACCACCTCAGATCGAACCTCATCTCCTATGGTAGCCGGAGGCATATCTAGATCATCTAGCATATTCGGGATCTCCACTGTCCAAAAAATCATCAACATGTCGGTAGAGTTCAGCTTGTTTATATCTCTTCTCAACTGAGCAACAACGGCCTTTAGAGCCGTCACCTTCTCAGTGGCCCCTTGGCCACGCTTGCCCACCGCTATCCTTGCCACAAGGGCATTAATAGTAGAACTCATGGGTATCACAACATCATCAAGGGCCCTCTCGATCAAGAATGAATGGTGGCCTCAAGCCTGAAGGCGCGCCAATCAGCAAAATGGGCTATCTGCCCCATCCGTAGTAATGTTGCCTAGGTTAGTGGAGGTCAGGAAGCAGCAGCAGTAGAGGCACCAGACCTAATAGGTAAGAGAGATGTAGAGGAACTATAAATCATAGAAGGGGGAGTGCTCGATATGCTTGAAGACCCTGTAGTCGGAGTAGGCAAAGATGCCTCTGCAGTTAGTGCATCAGTGTCCACAATCGAGGATGTATCAACCGGGGTTGCCTTCTTCTTCTCGGCTTTATCCTTCAGATACTCCACCTCAATCCTCCGGATGTCGGTATAGGACACAACTTGGTGACCAATACTAGAAAATGGAGGAAAGTCTAGTGCTGCTTGGCTCTCATGACCATGCATGTGCAATGATCATCCCCAAGTTCAGCCTTGTCCCAGCAATGATGCAACCAAGACAAGCTGCTTTGGTATGGTAGATAATCGACTCATTCTGGGATGACATTATAGTACTACTAATGAAGCCAAACTAGAACCTTGATGCTATATGAAGGTCCTTCTTTTCAATGGGTGCTTGAACCTCGATCCACTTGGGAGTACTATCCGATATCAGAGAAGCCAACCACTTTTTCATATTCTCCAATGTTTTTGTCCTGATCTTGTATTGACAGTCATCCTCAATTCTAGTTGAAGATTCCAGGAATGCATTGATAGCATCACTACCACACTTCACTTTTCTACCTCTGACGACCACATAGTCCACCGGCTTGAATTTGGCAGCTTGGTTCTTCCTTTGTTGCACCAGGGCTCCGTAGGAAGTGTAGAACTCCTGGACCCAATTTGGAACATAAGGACCATAGGGTTTAGTGAACAACTTAAACTTATGGGACCTCAAGCAGCTCATGATCTTCGGGTACCTATCTATGACATCATCTGTAGACAACCTCTTCTCCTCTATAATGGTCCATATCCCCTCAGTCTTCAGTCTGTTCACAGATCGTGGAGAAGGACCCTGTATAGCTGGTGCAAGAAGCATAGCCTATGCTGGAGCAGGAGTAGTAGTAGAGGCCTGTGGTGTCCTGATCCTAGATAGATAGTTCAGCCTCTTGGAGCGCAGCTTAGCTCTCTAGGCTGACAATAACTCATCATCCTCGGGCTCAGATGTGGTGGAACGAGGATCCTGGTGCTCACCTTCACTCTCAGAAGTGGTGAGCTGAGTGGCATAAATTTTGTCACTGTCAGAGCTGGCCTCCGGTGACGTAGGTGCAGTTGCCTTGCCCTTTCCTTTTCCTTTCCCACCTGTGGTGGGCAGTGTAGCAACCTTAACCCTTAATGCAACTGCATCCTTGTTGATTGTTATTCCATTGACCCTCTTACGGGATGGCATATCTCTTCCTGCCACTTTTGGTCTAGCCATATCTGCAAACACATCATACAAAGTTAGTAACAGTTTAAATAAAGTTGCAGATAGACTTGCCGAACTGATCGACGAGTCACTGAATCGCTTTGGCGAGCTAGATTGGGCTCGCCAAAAAGATTGGCTCAAAATTTCCAAGAATAATTGGCATGTCAGTGATGGGATGGGCCTTTCAGTGAATCACCGACAACATTTGGTGAGCAAGGATTAGCCCACCAAAAGTTACAGTGTATTTTAAGGGTTAGGGGTGCAGAAAGGGCTATCAAAGAAGACTTTCGATGAATCGCCGAGTGCACTGGTGAACTCAGGCTTCTCACCGAAAGAGACAATATCTAAACTCAAAATTGGTATGAAATTAAAGGCAATCAAGGGGGATTTGTTGAAATACCGAGTGATTCGGCGAGCTTGCTTAGCTCGCCAAACTGCCCAACGTGCCTACTTTCAACCCCGACTTCCAAAATCAACCCCGCAGCCCCCAAAAACAAAATCAAAACACACACTAGTTCAATTAGACTAAGACCCATCCTACCCATGCCCCTGGGATACTCAAACTTCTCCCGATTTGGAAAACTTTGGCCAGTTGACGACTTTAGCTCTTAAGAATGACGTCAACCTCTCCATTATTGGGCAAAGTACGTCATTTGGCACAAATATGGGTTACTCAGACTTCACCCAACTAGAGCCAATAACATTTTAGCACAACCCAATAATTTATAATCAATTTTAAGCCACAAAATTAGGGAATTCAACAATACAGACATTTTAGGGATGATACTTAAATTAAATACAGGCACACATGCACACAATTACGATAAGAACAATTTCAACTGAGTAAAAATCCCTAAGTACAAGTTTGGGGTTTTGAAAACCAACCTTTAATGTCGAATTTATACCTTAAAAAGCTAGGCGACAAAGAATTCGAACTCCGAACAAACAAACAACGACTAATGAATGGTAGAAAATGCAAAAATATGGGAAAGTATAGTGCGGGTGTGATTTTGGGAAGTTAGAAAGTGATGGAATGTGAAAGAGTTTGAAAGTTTAAACCTCTCGCCTTTAAAACCGTGCAGTTCTTGCCCTTTCGGTGACATTAATTTTTCTAGCCGACCCACTCGGTGACACACCAAGTGGTCACTTACCTCGCTGAGTTTTATTGGACCTCTAGTTAATGTAGGGGTCCAAATGGTGGTTCTGGGCCCGCCGAGTTTTACAGACTCCAACCTTTGAATATCTTGAGTCCAACGATGGTCCAAATCGGGCTCGCCGACCTCTTCTGTGAGTCGCCGATTGGGCAATTGGCTCACCAGCCTGCAGTTTTTCTAACATTCCACATTTCAACCTGCAACATCAACACACGATTATTTTTAAGGAAAAATAAAACAAATAAAGACTTGGGTTGCCTCCCAAATAGCGCCTTAGTTAACGTGGTGGCACGACACGAGTCCTCCCTCAAACCTCATTCTTGGGGTTGGCCATAGTGTCACTAGGCAACCCTCCTTGTTGTCTCTGGTTTAAATGAGATGAAATCTGACCCATTTGGGTCTCCAATTGTTCGATAGAGACGGAGTGAAAAGTGACCATATGGCTAAGGGTCGATACAATATCCTCATCTCTTTCAAGATCTTATCGAACCCCTCAACCTTGTTGAGGATACGAGAGAGGATATCCGCAGAACGACTACCCTCATAATCCTTGGGTTTTGGTGCTCGTGGGGAGGAATGTACCTGTCCTTCTCCCCATCCCTTTCCTTCCAATTGGGATTTCCATCCCTCCACTCTCTATCACGATCTCTCCAACCTTCATCCCTGTTCCAACCTTGGTTACCACCCTGCCTCGGGTAGTTTGCATGATAACCACCTCCTTGGTTGGCTAGAAAATTCACCTCCTCATTATACAACGCTTCAAACGTTGCCTCTCAGGGTTTACACACCCAACACCCATGATATTGACACTCTTAGCACTAGCTCCCATGACATTTTTTTGACTAAATGTCAAGTTGGGTCATGATCTTGGCCATGTTTTATGTCTCTCTCTTATGGTCTTTCTCAAGCTGCTCCTTGGTTATTTTGTAAGTGAGAGGGGAGACGTGATCCTCACTGGTGTACCATGCCTGGTTGATTTTTGTTGTACCATCTAAGAGCTGGACTGCTATAACATAAAGTTGTTGCATTAAACCTCCCGGAGAAAGTTGGTCAGCTACTCCCTTATTTACCGAATAAAGGCTTCCGTAAAAATATTGCAGCAAAACGTTGCCAAGCAAACAATGAGTTGGGCATTGCAGCACCAACTTCTTGATTCGTAGCCAAGTCTCATTGTTTGACTCGCCCTCCAAACGCTCGAAGCTCTGAATGTTGTCCCATAGTGTCATCATCTTTGAAGGAGGAAAAAATTGCACTTGAAATGCAGTGACAAGTTCTTCCCAAGAAGTGATGGAGTCGCTTGGCAACTCAGCCAACCACTTGCACGCTTCTCCCATTAGAGAAAATAGGAACAACCTCAATCGGACCGACTCTTGGGATATGTTCTTGAAGGAGAACGGCTCGAAAATATCAACAAAGTTTCGAATATGCTCATGGGGATCCTCATGAGCCAATCCACCAAACAGCCCTTTCAACTGCAAGATCTGCAACGTAGTGCTAGTAATGTGGAAAACATCGTTCCCTTCAGCCGGAGACAAGCGAATGACACCAATTCCACCCATTAGATGTGGTTCATTAACATTCGACACATTAACATCGTTGAGGTTGTTGATGTCATCTTGTTGGCCCGTTTGGCTACCATTGCTTTCATTGACACTCATTTCTGTTTCAAACATCACACACAAACCAAAACTAAAAGTAAGTAGATTCAACTATGACTATAAAGAAACAAAATTCAACTTCACCAAAAATTGTCAAACTACACCACTCCCCCGCAACGGCGCCATTTTGATTTAACGTTTCAAGGACACTTCATCCAATTGTAAGTGTCAACGATCTCTAGTCAGTACAAAACCCAACTAAATGAGTTGGGGTCGAATCCCACAAGGAGCTGTACATGTTTGAGATTTATTAGAAAAGTATGAGCATGGTAAAATCAGTCATTGGAATAGACATTATCGAATAAAAACATAATTCAAATCAGGGGGTGACACGAATGTCAAATAAGGGGGTTTTGGTTTTAATTATATCAACTACAGCAGCAACAAACAATATAAAATAACAATAATGAGAAAGGTTCTTGGGATGTGATTCAATTAAAGGCTAATATAAACAAATGGGTAATTGCAACTGTTAGGAAATAGTTGTATATTAGTGAGTAAGCTAAGCCATAGAGGGAATAAATTTTCTCTCGAATAATTGATTAACACATCAAGGACAGCTCATCCAATTATAAGTGTCAACGATCGCTAGTCATTATATAACCCAACTAAATGAGTCGGGGTCAAATCCCACAGGGAGTAGCCTTCTTTGAATTTAAATACGAAAGTATGACGAAGACCTTTGCAGCTAAGTAGCACACACTTAAGAGTTTAATAATCAAATCTTCAAGATATCGTTACCAACACACTTCAAAGTAATAACAAGATACAATCAGATAATGCTAAATCATCCCGGGTAGAATGACTATAAGTAAAACAACTTTCTCTCGAACAATTGCTTTATTTCTGTTGAGTTCTCTCGAACCTCAACACTATCCATAAATTAACCAGTCCATATTCTCATCAAAACTACTCTTTCGAGCTAGCTACAAAGGCTGGGTCTTGGGTTTCACTATCTTAACCTGAAACCATCAAACCCACTACTAAGGATGCCAAATTACTATGTTGGTTCCGTACTTCTCTCTAGAGCAAGCACAAAACTATGAAATTTATCACACCAACGATGCAATAAGTAAATTAAACCTCTATAATAATTCAAACCTGCTTTAGATTAACACCAACAATTGCTAATCGGTAACACCCATTTAATATAATGCAACAATTGGTCACATTGTCAAATCACCAAGGTTAGGGTTTTAGCCACTCATGGAGAAATGATTACATAGGTGTCTAGAGTACTCACATATGAACTATAATTATTAATATCTTTTAACAAATTAGGAAATCGTATAAATGCTATCAAGAAGATGCTTGTGGATCAACAGTTTCTAAAGAAGATAGAAACTTGTGGATCAGTATTTATACCTGGATTACAATTTTATTCATCTTAATCATAATATTTCAAGCTTATGCTGCCACTGACATTCCGTAAACTACAGCAGTAGAGTTGTCACGACCTGAGTCTACACCTTTAACATGGCCGACACTCGAGAACCATTGTTGGCCCCTAAGTGAACCCTCATTCTGGCTGACTACATGGGTTAGACTAACTCAAGCATACATAAGCTTAAAACTGAATTTAATTCATTAAACTCAAGCACTGAACATTAAAAAGTCAATCAGAACGATACTTAATAAGAATACTTATAGTTTGTAAAACAACTAAATGAAAGTAAATAATGAAACAAAAACTCCTAAACTTTATCTATCTATGAAGCCTTTATTGTAACAGAAAGGATATCGGGACAAGACCCACGACATCTCAACACTACTAACTATAAGATAAAGGTGCAGTACTCCAGAAGAGATGAAGGGTCACCAAAGCTGACTGAAATGTCACATGATCTCAATGAAATACATGTTGATGATCCTGAGTACCTGTATCTGCATCATAAAATGATGCAGGTCAAAAGACGTCATTATATTAAATGTACGACTATGTGATAAGGTTAGAGTAAGCAATTAACTAGCTTGAATGATTGAAAGTAATAACTAACTGAACTGACAAGGCAGGAATAAATACTCAACTTAGCTCAATACAAAGCAACCATGAGATATGCAATATTTAATACATTACAAAATAGCAGATAAAACTCAATGTTGTATAGAACATAATAAAATGCTCTTTATTCTTATTTGGGAGATTATCAAACCGACAACCATCATTAAGAACTATGTGATGATACATCGTCTCGCCCACGTTTCCAGAACTATCGTATACCTTTCCGGGGTATAGGACACCTTAACTAAGTGGATCCACTAAGCTTTGCCTGAAGGCAGTTAGGATTCATCTAAAAAGTATGATCTTGTACCCATGTTGGCATACATGGTTTATGAGGAATGTGAGTTTTCTGAACTCATCCCCATATCGGTGTGCAATACTACTCCCAATAATATATACTCATGCTCAATGTTCACAAAAATGTACTCTTTCTCTGCTTTGAGATAATTGCTCAAACTATCCTCTTAAAAGAGGTAACTCCTCTTGAAATATCTTTGAACTCATAACTCAGATAGAAATAAAAGTTTCTCTTTTACTCATGTAAATAATAATAACTTTAGGATTACTTAGTTCCCTTATACTCTTACTCAATTAATATTTGAAAACTCTTTCTAAAAAATATATGAAAATCATATTTTGATATGAGCATTGTTGATTCAGGAAGTCATACTTCATAAACATTGATTGTATATCTAGATACCATACTATTTAATCATTTATGGCATACTCGATTGTCATACTAATAATGTTTTAGAAACTCTATCAAAATCATATCTTTACTTCCTCAAAATAACTCAGTTGAAAATGCAAGTGTTGGCTTTAAATATCTTCTCAAGACTTATAACTCAATTCATAGGGTTCATGCGGAATTATTGACATGAACATCCAAACACAGGGATCTTAATAGCAATATGCAAACTCAGTACTCAGAACTCAAGAATTCAAGGGAGGACTCAAGGACTTGTAACTCAGAACTCAATGAGACTACTGCTCTCAAGCTAAGAATACTCAATTCATAGAGTTCATATGGAATTGTGGACATGAACGACTAAACTCATGGATCTGAATGATAATATAGAATTCATGAGTACAACTCTTCTCATTCTCATACTTACTTCCTAAAAATTTAGTTCAAAACTATGGTAGATTTCATAAACATTCTCAAATTTGACTTAAAGGACCCTCTAGGAATTTCCTCTTAATCTCAATTTTTGTAATGTACTTTAAGAGATATAATTAGGATATGTAGGATCTCTCAAATATTAATGAATACTTTAAGAAGTAATATCAAGGAAACATCGAAGACATAATTCAAAGGAACACATACGGGACAAAGAACGGTGGTGGAAAGGGCCTGACGACCATAGCAGAGCAACGGAGCCCTGCGCCAACCCCAAAAGTGTTGGGGCTGCTATGGGGCGCACTGTTGGCGCAAGGCTCCAGCCCTCCTATCTCTATGGGGGCGCATTGCCCCAGCCTAGACCCAAAAATCCAACGAATTTTCTTGTTAATATTCGGGTCCTAACTCATCTTGAATCGATTGGTTGTTTCCAAACTCTATTTGATTGATAAACCTAACACAAATTCATTGAAATCTCACTCTAATTCTATCAATAAACACCACTCATTCACAAGACCCTCACATAGAGAACTCAAAATCTCCATTGATAAAAAATGGGGCTAAAACTCAAGAACTACTCAAGAATTTTTACATAAATGATTTCACGGAGGAATTAATGGAAGAACCACATGATTGGCGTGAGGAAAAACAATTCTATAACTATGGGAAGCCTCACATACATGGAAAAACCATGTTCTTGGCGAAAATCAACGAATCTAGAAGAACACTTGAAAACCTCGATTTTATCCTCTTAAAACTCACTCTAAAAGCCCTAAGCGTCTTGAAAGTGAATGGGTATTTTAGAATGTTATTAAACCCTTAATTAGGTCAGGAAAAATGTGTTAACACAAGTAGGGAAAAGGAAAAGAACATAATATCATTTCCTTAAACGATTGGAAAGCCTTAAATGGAGAGACTTCACTCAAACATGCATAACTTTTTACTCGGTGTTTGAAATTTAGTGAACTTGGTGGCATTTGAAAGACAACTCAAAGTCCTTTGATTTGATAGCTCATAGGCCACCTAATTTTGATGTTCTAAAAGATATGGTCGTTTGAAGGTTACCCAAGAAAAATCTCCAAGTGAAACTCAATAGTTTAGAAAGTTTTCAACTAAACTTTATGCTAGGGAATTTTAGTGACCTTAACATCTAAGAAAAATTAGAACCACTCGATACATATATTATTCACCAAAAAGAATGACTCGAGTCTTAACTTAGAAATTTTTGGGATGTTACAATATCTACCCCTTAGGATCATTTGCCCTCGAATGACGGTTGGACTGAGAATCAAAAAGGGTTACTGTTACTATATTCAAGCCTAACTCAAAATCACAAAGTATTTAACATAGGGTCATTATTTTGATCCAAATCACAAGATTCAGGTTCTATACCTCTATAGTAAATCTCATCCCAAGAACGCTACTCCTTACCACTACATCTACATCCAGCCAACCTTGAGTCTCAAGAACCACCTAATGCATCATATCTTCATCCACACACTACCAGCACCACATTCAAACCTAGTACTATAACCACTCTATAGTCTTCTACTAACCCCTTTTCTAAGAATTCCTCATTCCCTTGTCTTTTGTACCAACAGAACTTTCATCCATTATTACCTGCAACTAACTTATTACTCAACGAAAAACCTTATCTCCTTTTACTCAAGATTCATAACCTTAGATGGAATAAACACACCAACACTATCACAGTAAGAAAATATCAATCCTCTTCTCTATCATCACACCACTACTATCAACGAAACCACTCTTAACTAAAAAGGATCACTAAGAGAACTTAAGGGCGATTGATCATAAGCATGATTCATTTGAGATGTCTGATATATGAATATGAATGGCATAACATTACGTTTTTAGCCATTGAGAGTAAGTCATAAATTTGCAAGACAGAACATACTATGAGACATGAATGCTTATCTGAATAGGTTCATATCATGAGGCTGATATCCATAAATTTAGGTATTAAACCTAACATTAATAGTCTTAAGTCTTTGCCCTTCATTCTGTGAACGTAGCATAGATGTGAATCTCTCAAAAGTGTACGAGCATAGGTCATACACACGATTCTAATATAAGAACCATCATTATGATGTGGTAATGCCTAAACTTTAAGGAATACACTAGATTATGTATGGATTGATATATAACTAAAACTCTTTATGAAGACATCAATATCTCATTCTCAACACTTGACTTGGCTTCTCATCTTACTATTTCCACCTTAGGTCTAAAGCTGACACTAGAAAGTTATGGATCTATTCCATTATGTCTAAGCTGGTCTACATTCCCTTTACTCTTATACTCAGGGAATGGCTAATCTCATTGCTATTGAACTCTACATAAGAAGGAACTAAGACTCCTTCTAAGAACTCTTTCAAAGATGCTTCCATTAACCTCTTCTCATTGGCTTATAAGCCGCATAATCTAACTGTTAAGGAAACAAATGATGCTAACATCAGCCTATTCCACATTGACAACTCAAATATACTATCTAGGCACACATGGAAAATAATTAACTTAATTGGAACCTCATCTGATTACATACAATCTTGGGTACACCTGTTCATACTCTTGTTACTCTTAGGACCTAGCCATACTTCACCGCCCTTATCTAAAAGTTAGGATCTCTCACTTGTACCACTCATATTCATTGCAGCTAGCATATAAATTCCTCATCTACTCTATGTCAAGTCTACATGATCAGATCTCAAGACTAACATCATTACCCTCATGTTGCCATTCTTTTGATAACGACGCTCATCTAAAATTCAAACTTAATGTTTATTCCTAAATACGGATATCAATATGATTGCTCGCTTACTATACTAACTTACAACTACTAAATATAAATAATAAACACTCGCCTCCAAAAACCTCATGACAAGTAGTCAATCATTATTACTCAGTCTATATACTTACAATTTAGCGTCACACTTCCTTTCACAACTTATTTACTATTTACCCATTCACTCTAAACCATCGCCTAATTAGTTCTATAACCCTCTGAATATTATGGGCTCTCCATTAAAAATCATATGCTTATCATAGATCTATCACCTCATGAATGCTCTACTCTTCTATTCAACACCCACACTTGATTGTTACTAACACACTGACAAATCATCATAAACTTCTTTCTAGTTAAAGTATACTCTTACTGATCCTAACTAGTAAATATTCCTCTACCTCATATCATGTACTCTATACGAGATTATTATTCCTTAGTCTACTCACAAAAGAAACTCATCATTCAAACTTTCTGGGTGTACGACTTTAACAACATAATTTGCCTGATCACTATCTCTTTCTCAGATTACTGAAGCTCTACCTGCATTCTTCAATCTCTGGGAACTTTTACTACAACTGCTTATAATCTCATAACTCATATTATCTTTTCGGGTGAAAAATACTACCCAAGCTCTAAATCACATTTCCCCCATAAGGGTCTAAGCTAAAACAAGGTTTAGGGAAAAGAGTTTGTGAATACATCTCGCTTTTAGCTCAAATGTACAATTCATATGAATAAGGGTGTATTATTTCAAATTTCAGCACTTAAGCTAACTCACAGGCATCTCTCATTCCCCTCTGTGATCTCATGACTTTCTCAAGATTTTAGTTGAGACTAACTCATCGATAAGGCTCTGGCTTTGTTTTTCAACTTCATTAAGTATGAGGGGTAGTCAAATGGATTTGAGAACACATGAGTTTGAATAAGTTTCTTATGACATAGTTCTATTCACCGATTTAGAGTATTAAAGAAAGGAGAGTTTTCTTAAATGTATATAGTCCCTCATTTATAAAAATAGGGCCCTCAAAACCATAAATAAGATCCTACTTGACACAGCTTCATAGACACCCTAGGATACTTGAAATCTATGTTCTGATACCAAGTTTGTGACAACTCGAGTCTACACCTTTGATGTAGTCGGCACTCGAGAACCATTGTTGGTCCCCAAGTGAACCCTCAACCTGGCTGACTACAAGTGGAAGAGTAACTCAACCGTACAATAGCTTAAAACTAAATTAAATTCATTAAAATACAATACTCAACTTTAAAAACTCAATATGGACAATATTC
This sequence comes from Solanum acaule, assembly GCA_036250505.1. Lineage (NCBI taxonomy): Eukaryota > Viridiplantae > Streptophyta > Magnoliopsida > Solanales > Solanaceae > Solanum > Solanum acaule. The sequence continues at coordinate 11,608 of JAJOOR010024954.1, read as the reverse complement.
AATGAAAAAACTTATAGTTTGTAAAACAACTCAAAGAAAGTAAATACTAAAAAATAAAACTCCTGAACTCTATATATCTATAAAGCCTCTACTATTATAGAAGGATAACGGGACAAGACCCATGACATCTCAAAACTATGAACTGTAAGGTAAAGGCTAAGTCCTTTAGAATATATGAAGGCTCACCAAAGTTGACTGGAATGTCACATGAGCTCAACGAAATGCATGTTGATGATCCCGAGCACTTGTATCTGCATCATAAAATGATTCAGGTCGTAAGACATCAGTATATTGAATGTACGAGTATGTAATAAGTTTAGAGTAAACAATTAAGTGGCTTGAATGACTAAAAGAAACAACTAACTAAACTAGGAAAGCTAAAAAAGACTTACCTCAAATCAACTCAATATAAAGAAACCATGATAGCTATAATATTTAAAACATTATAAAAAAGTAGATAAAACTAAATGTTGTATAAAAATACGATAAAATACTATGTAGTCTTATTTGGGAGATTCTCTAAGCTACAACAGTCACTATGAGCTATGTGATGATACATTGTCTCGCCCACGCTTCTAGAACTGTTCTATACCTTTCCAGGGTATAGGATACCTCAGCTAAGTGGATCCACTAAGCTCTGGTCATAGGCACTTTGGATTCATCTAAAAGTATGATCCTATACCCATGTTGGCATACATGGTTTATGAGTAACGTGAGTTGTCAGAACTCATCCCCATATTGGTGCTCAATTCTAATCCCACTAATATATACTCATGCTCAATATTTTTAAAAAATGTACTCTTCCTCAAGTCTGAGATAATTTCTCAAACTATCATTTTAAAAGAGGTAACTACTCTTGATATATCTTTTAACTCATAACACATTTAGAAATCGAAGTTTCTCTTTTTTCAATATAAAAGCCAGTACCTTTGGGAGTACTTAGTTCCATTATACTCTTAATCAATTCATACTTGAAAGCTCTTTCCCAAAATAATATCAAATTCATATTGTGATATGATAATTGATGACTCAAGAGGTCATACTTCATAACCATTGATGGTATATCTAGATACCATACTGCTTAAACATTGATGGCATGCTCTATTTTTATGCTATTAATGTTTTGTAAGCTCTTTCCCAAAACTCATCTTTACTTCCTCAGAAAAACTTAGTTTAAAACGCAAGGGTTGGCTTTAAAAAGTTTCACAAGATTTATAACTCAATTCATAGGTTATATGTAGAATTATGGACATGACCCAACTCTGGGATCTTAATAGTAATATGTAAACTCATTACTTAGAACTCAAAAATTCAAGGACTTAGGGACTTAAGGACTTGGAATTCAGAACTCAACAATACTACTCCTCTCAAGATTAATCAATTCATATAGTTCATGAGAAATTATGGACATGAACGACTAAATTCAAGGATCTCATTGATAATATAGATCTCATGAGGGCAACTCTTCTCATTATCATACTTACTTTCTCCAGATATAGTTTAAAACTTTGGTTGATTTCAAAAACATTCTTAAATTTGACTCAAAGTACCCTTTTGGACATTCTTAAGAGATATGATTAGGATATGGAGGATATCTGAAGGATACAATGAATTTATGATTCAAAGGAACACATACGGGAGGAAGAACAGAGGAGGAAAGGGCCTGACGACCATGGGGTAGCAGTGGTGCATCGTTCCAGCCCCAAAAGTGTTGGGGCTTCTTTGGGGTGCACTGATGGCGTTGGACGCCAGCCCTTCTGGCACTATGGGGGTATATTACCCCAGTCCTCCTAGCGCTATGGGGGTGCATTGCCCCGACTCCAGACCCAGAAATCTGACAAAGTTTCTTGTTAAATTTAGGGTCCTAACTCATCTAGAATCGATTGTTTTCTTCCAAACTCTCTTTGATTCATAAACCTAACACAAATTCAGTGACATCTCACTCAAATTATATCAAGAAAAAGCACAAATTCTCATGACCCTCACCTCAAAAAATCAAAACCTCCATAGTTAAAGAATGGGGCTAAAACTCAAGAACTACTCATGAATCTTTACATAAAAGATTTCATCGATGAATTTGTCACACCCCGAGCCTGCACCGTGGATGTAACTAACACTCGAGAACCATTTTTGGTCCCCTAGGGAACCCTCGGCTTGGCCCAATTCTCAGCAGAAGAGCTACTCAACAATATATGACCTCAATTTTAAAAGATTAACTCAAGTCTTAAACATTGACAATGGAAATTGAAAAGACTCCTCAAAACACTAATGTCTAAGAAGCCTTTAAATACTATGATAGACGTTTGGTACAAGACCCACAATATCTTAACAAGACTAAAAGATAATTGCGGATCCTCCGGAAGTGAGAAGGCTCACCAAACCAAATATGGAACTGCAAGTGGTATCAACAGAGCGCTTGTTGATGACCCTGAATACCTACATCTGTATAATGAAAGATGTAGGCCAAATGGTGTCAATACATTTGTCACGACCCACGGTACCCCCTAGATGTAACAAGCCACATAGAACCCCGAAAGGCTCCATGTAAGCCACTTAGCATATCATAACATAAACAATACAACAATATGAGTAAAAATGCATTTCATGTCTAAAAATTTCATCTAAAGAAAAGCAGAAGTCTAGACTCTAAGTCTCAACGTAGCCATCTATTACAATTTTTGAATCAGAAAAGAAGACACAACCCATACAACATAATCCGAAAAGGAAATACATGAAATGAACTACTAAGAGACAACAACTATCCTCGAATGATGAGGACTCACATACAAGATAGGAGAATAAGTGAATCCAAGGATCTAGCCACAATGATTAGCACCTTGAGAACCGGACCCTACACTTAGGAAAAATGTAGGAAAAGCAGGTGTTAGTACAAAAATGCACCAAGTGTGATAGCCATGCATAAAAACATTGAAAACATGCTAAAAGGGACATGTTAGTTGATTGCATGCAATTTACAAAGTTATAACATCATCATAAAAATAGTAGAAAAGCATAAGCCATAAGCATAGCCAACAAATAGATCATCATACCATAAAAGAATATATCATAAATACCCTCAAAGCATACTTGTGCAATGCATGAATAAGACTCCATAAATCTCACCAATACTAAGTAAAGCTTGTTAAGTAACCATATTTCATAATTCATAGTCTTGTTCATATTGTTGTTGTCATAGTGGAATTTAGCCTTAACCGACATAGATCATGTGAGCTATCATGGAATTCGGTGTTTACCCGACACTGAAAAGTGGTTGTCCTACTTGCCTAAGGTAGAACCATACTCTTAGATTAGGTAGATCAACTAGCTAAATACATACGAGGGTACATAATTTATGGGATAAGGAGATTGCTACTAGAAACCCGGCCTCTACTAACGGGAGAGCTTTCATCTCATGAGACCTCTTCTACAAAACCCGGCCTCTACTAGCGGGAGAGCTTCCATTTCATTGTCACTATCCACTCGGTGGTAAGCATTAATTTCCACGGAGTACATATTAAGTCTTGACTTAAGATGATATTCATGAAAGAATGTCTTGAGACTAAAATGCAACATAATTCATAAGATAGCTCATTAGATCATGCGTGAGCGAATAACCTTTCACTGTCCATGTCTACATATAGATTCAATAGGTGAGAAAGTCTTTCAACCCTAAAATCATCATATTGTGAGAAAATCTTTCACATCATATCATATTCATGCATAAGTGTGTAGATGTGAATAACCTTTCAAAAACACAACAACTAGATAATAATCATATTCACTTTGCTCTCAAAGTGTTCTTAAAGCATATATTAAACTCCATAAATCATGCATAATATCATAATTTTCCTTTCAAGGATCAAAGCTCATATTGAATCAACACATCTAGAATTCACTACATTAGACATGGATAGTTACATAATTCAAGTAGTTCAATTACTACAAGAATAATCTCATAATATCCTTCTTTCATCCACAAATCCACATCACAAGATCTTAATTTGGGAATAAGGGGATTTCCACAAAAAAAACCATAATAAATCATCAATTCAATCATAATATAAAGTAATTCAAGCAATAGAATCATTTTTAAAGGAACCCATAGTTTGGAATCAAACCCTAGCTTTTGGGGATTTCTATCTTTGAAATAGGGGTTTTAAAGGGGCTCCACGGATAAATTATATCCATGGATGAAGAGCTACAATACCTTAGCAATGAATTTGAAAATAAAACCTTTCTTCTTCAACCCTAGCTCCACCTTCCTTCTGCTTCCTTGAAGTTCTAGAGAGAGAATTTTCATTGGAGAGGATGAAGTTTTGGGACTAGTTTTGGGTTTTAGAAATAATGAGGTAATTGACTTAGTTTAATGAATTAAATTCCTTATATAGGTGATCTAATTTAGCCTAAAACGACCTCACTTATTTATTAATTAAAACCAAATAACCTCAAAGTGCCCCTAACTTAACTGCCAAAAAGCAGTTCCAGGCCTGAACCATGGACCCCTAACCTACAAACCGTATATGGAACCATGACCCGTCCTGCTTGGGTGTGGTTCGTGGTCTGATAATTTGGCCCCATCCACGAGACCCTCACCTACGGACCGTTGTTGGACCCATGACCCGTGCTAGTGAAATGTGGGTTGGGGTTTGAGTTGCTTTTGATTCGTTAATTATGAAATTTTGATGAGATTTGTGTGAGCATGGAATAACTCTTGATGTGTGAGCATTCAAATACTTTTGTTAAGCTTTAATTTGTACTTGAAGCAAGCATTGTGAGCTCAATTTCTATTTGATGATTCCTATTCACAATTTGAAACTTGTAGTGCATAATTGAGCATAGCATAGGTATATTGAAACTCATGTACATTCATGTTGAGTCTTGAGTAGCACTATTTGTAGACTTCCCTGTTGAACTGATTGATCTTGTCTTTTACTTGAGGACAAGCAAAAATTTAAGTTTGGGGTGTTTATGAGTCGGGGATTTCGACTCATTTAGGATTTAATATTTAGAGTTTTAGTGTCCTCAATGCCTATTTTATGCTCTAAAGTGATGTTAAAATGCTAATTTGCAGCAATGAAGGCCAAAGAGCAAGCTCTCGCATCTCAGCCCACTGCACCTTCAACTACCATTTACTAAACCTGCAGCCTGTATTTAATTGTTCATATGGACCTCAAGACCATCCATCCAGATTTTTAGAACCGCAAGCTCTTGCTGAATCTCATCCTTTAGCCGCTTCTCCGCAGCTAACAGATCCCTGTGTACTACCTGAGGTAGTTTGAGAGCAACCTTGTTTATTATAGAGCGGGTCTGCCTCTACTCTACAACCAAACGCTTAAAAATCACAGTAGGGATAGTCACAAAAGTACCTATGGTCTGTGAGATGAAACTTGTGGTGGTGGTGCCCCCGTAGATGTCAATCTATAAACTCAATGTGAGTTGAGGTTGATCCCATTGAGAATTTACTTACAAAAATAGTTTTACGGACACCTTTATCTAATTGTTGTTATTATTTTCCATGGAAAGTAATTACGAAATGTAAAAATGGGTTTAGTTATGATTTTTAAGTAACTAATGTTGTAATGTAAAGTTCAAATTAATACTAGTAGCAGGATTTTGACTACAAGGTTGTGATAATTGATGAATGAAACCAAGATTATTGTCCCCATGACTTAGTATTTAGTGTTTAGTCATGAACAAGTTTTGATTGATTGTTTTATTGTAAATTACTAGCGAGTTAGATGCATCTAACACTTCTCAGTCTTGTTAGATAACTTTTACTTCAATTAAGAAGCGTAAACAGTTGTTGTCAATTTATAGAACTCAACGTGAGTTGAGGTCGATCCCACAGAGAATTTACTTACAAAAATAATTTTGCTGATGCCTTTATCCAATTGTTGTTATTATTTCCCAAGGAAAGTAATTGTGAAATGTAAAAATGGGTTTAGTTATGATTTTTAAGTAACTAATGTTGAAATTTAAAGTTCAAGTTAACACTAGTAGCAGGATTTTAACTTCAAGGTTGTGATAATTGATGAATAAAACCAGGATTGTGTTCCCCATGACTTAGAATTTAGTGTTTAGTCGTGAACAAGTATTGATTGTTTGTTTTATTGCAAATTACCAGCGATTAGATTGATCTATAACTTTCATCTCTTGTTAGATTACTTTCACTCTAATCCTCTTGGTCTTAAAGTGTTATCTATTTTTACCTTCGCATGTTTGATGCGAAAATCTCATCTTCCGAACTCGAATTTTCACTACAAACTAGCAGATTAATTCTACTTTTTTCCTAACTTACCGTTATTCTCTCGAACAAGTAATAGATACAAGCAAGTTCTAATGTGTGCACTCATTAGAAAGATTTGATATTGAAAGTACAAATCATTTTGCAAAGAACAATAGCACTCTACTCGTTTTACGAATTTACACTTAGATTATCGTCATGGTTCCCACAACCCTAGTTGTGGTATTTTGTCACTCATGATTTCAAAAAAATAAGCAATAATAGTTGTTGAATATATTAAAATAAATCAGTTATGATGAGTGCAAATTCCATGAAATCTTGATATTCAAACAATTAATCAAAGCTTCAAGTCTTGATCCAAAATTAATTGATAAAAAATAAAGTTGAAAATAAGGAAAGTCACATTTCATTCATACAATGATGAGAAATCCTTCAAAAATGAACCTTTTAAATTCAAATAGTATGTTAAAAGCGAGTCCTACATGAAGTAGGACTGATTTGTTGGAAGGCTTCATGGTCGGCGTGATAGCTCGTCATGCACCAGACGGCCCGTGAGGTCAGTTATGGTCCCACACTTAGACAGTGTGGGACTTCCTTTCTTGAGATTGATCACGGGCAACCAGGCGACCTGTCTCAAGCACCACAGGTCGTGTTGATCATCGTGGTGTTGAGCTTCCACTTGGGTCTTCACTAGAATTTCATCCTCTTCTTCACGAGCATAATAAGGATTCGTCAACCACAACACGACCCGTCTAGGGTCCCTTGGTTTTCACTCTAGACTTAGCTCCATAAATCTTCATTGATGACATTCCTCATGGTCCACCAGATGATCAGTTAAGAAGACCATGACTTGTCTGGGGCTCCGTGGTCTTTAATTTGAATTTGGTCAATTTCCCAAAGCTCATTGTCTCGTCTTCACGAGCCTCAAGATGGCTCTTTATAAAGACAACAGATTGTTAGGGGCTCCGTGGTGTTCTTTCATTGCATTTCTTTCATGGTTATTTTCCAGCTTTCCCACACAAGTGCAAACCCGTCTAAAAATCAACAAACACATCAAATCTACATAAACACACTCAAATTCTTGCATCAATCCTTAGTTTTGAGCATCAAAGGTTCCTTGATTTCACGGCACATCAACCACCAAACTTAGTAAAATTTTAAAGCTTAAAGTTGGTTCCAACGGTTGATATGTACAGTTCGTAGAAGGATTTACGAACCCTACATTGGTTCTGCCAAATTTTGGCCAAAATTAGAGTGTCAAATCACTTTCTACGGTTTACAGTACAGTAAGTAGGGTCCAACCATAGATAGTGGTCGGCGGTTATTTTTATAGGCTTTTTGTTCTTTTCCCTAATTGATTAATACCTAAACTAGGTCATTTAAATCCAAATCCTAGACCCTATATAAGTCTTCTACGCCTAAAATCTAACAATTCTAAATCATTCTTCAAATTTCCTCAAATCCCTCCAAGTTCTTACCCCACAAATTTCTATCTCTAAAGCTTGAAGAAAAAGTCTAGGTTTTCAAGATCAAATCTCCAATTTCACCATTGATTGTGAGCTTTTGATATCAAGGCATGTTAATATTCACCTATGGAGTCCTTTCCTTAATAGGGTTCTTAAATTCTCTAATTTTACAAAGTTAGATAATCTAATCAAAGTTAAGGTTTATTCAATGTTCATGGGTTGTTTTTAAAAAATTATGATCCAATTGATGGTTTCGTATCCTACTATGCATCAATTGTAGTAATTACATGGGTTTTAGTGATGTTCACATGAACCTATGCATGATTCCATGATTTCTAGATTTTGATCTTATGATGAAGCTTATGAATTTTGAAAGACGATTTGATGAAGATATGCATGTTTCTTAATAAAATTTATATAAATGGTTTAAGGTTGCTTTCAAAGTAAAGCATCGATGTTGTTGTTGTTGTGAAAGGATTTCTCACATACTACTTAAAATATGATTGTGAAAGGGTTTTCTCATAAAAAAGGATTCATAAGGTTGAAAGGTGTTCTCACCTAATTTGAATAAATACTAAGGAATTTTTCTAATGAACTCTAGCTTGAATTGGTTACTTAATTGTGCCTTTTGCATGGATAATAAGATAAATATTATTAATAACTATTTTGTGGGATTTATGCTTAGCACCAAGTGTACTAGCGGTGATTACTTATGTCCCATAAACTATGTGCCACCGTAGGATGATTGTCTTAGATAGACATTAGCTAGTGTATCCACTTTAGCTTAAGACTCATGGTCCCTACCTTGGCAAGTAGGAAAACCTCTTATCGGTGGAGGAGATACACTAGATCCCATGTTATTTATCACATGGTCTATGACGGTTAAACGTAACCTTCCAATAATAATGAACTATGGTTACTTTCTAAAAGTATCTAACATGTGTTCTAAAGATAGTTAGCTTGCATTGAAAATGATTATGACTTATTTTTGTAACATGTTATCTTATGACTTAGCTTTGTCATTTCATGTCATGTAAATTCCCTTTTTAGCATGATTTCATAACTCTTACGCATCGCAATCATACTTAGTACATTATATGTACAAATGGTTACGTGTTCCTACATTGTTTCAATAATGTAGGGTCCGATGCTCCTATTCTATACACTTGTGGCTAGATTGACCATTTGAGCTTTATGAGAGATTGGTGAGTCCTCATATTCCGAGGACCGAGACTCTTTTATTGGTTTATGAGAGATTGGTGAGTCCTCATATTCCGAGGACCGAGACTCTTTTATTGGTTTATGAGAGATTGGTGAGTCCAGTAGTGTCTTGATCATGAATTTGAAGCGCACCACATTTATGAATGCAAAGCTAAAAAAATTGTATGGAATTCCACTTCTTTCATCATTCTAAAGTCGTGCGATAGAGTGTAACTCTATATCTATCTCCGAATCGTTATTCGATACTTTTTAGCATATGTCCCCTCGAAGAGCTTATCTAAGATGGAATGCGAATGTTGAATTAGAATCTCCTTAAGATGGCTGAAAAAGTGACTAATGCGGTGTTTTGTGATGCTTTTCAAGTATTGGTTTTTACCATGAGGACTCCAGCTAATAGAGAGACTATGGTCCCCATTAAACCAAGTATGGGTATGGCATCAACTAGAGTGAGAGACCTTACTAGGATGAACCTCTAGAGTTTCATGGTTCTAAGGTTGAGCAAAATCCTCAAGAGTTCATTGATGAGGTAAACAAGGTGTTGATTATCATGGCAGTGACGCTGGTGGAAAAGACAGAATCGGCTGCTTACTAACTTCAGGGTATTGCTCAAGTTTGATTCAACTAATAGAAGGAAAAGATTGCGGTAGATATTAGTCCTTTTGATTGGGAAAAGTTTAAGGTTGCTTTCCTTGATAGGTTCTTTCCCCTTGATATGATAGAGGTTAAATTACTCAAATTCCTTAACTTCATCAAGGAAACATGAGTGCGAAGGAGGATACTTTGAAATTCACACAACTGTCTAAATATGCTCCTACTATGATTGTCGATCGTACGGCAAGAATGTGTAAGTTTGTTTTGGGAGGGCCCAAAATGGTGGTTAAAGAATGTCATACTTCCACTCTCATCAGTGATATGTGATATACCGTAAGTTTACGGCAGTTTTAATACATTTCACTTAAGAGTTATGTTTGTGTCTAGGGCCATTTTGTATTAGAACTAATGATTATTGTGCTATATTTGCAGGAAATAAACTTGGACGAGGTTAAGAGAGACATCAGCTGAATTTTTGCAGAAGGAACCATCTACAGAGGTGACCTACGGACCATAGGTCCAGTCACGTTGTCACGACCAAGGGGCACCCCTTAACCGTAACATGGCGTACTCGACCCTGAAGGGGTCTAATACAACCCTTAGTTTCTTCATAACATATTATCATACAAAAGTAGGGAAAATTTGAAACTTTGTTTAAAACATTAAATCGAAAACATTTCATTAAAGCAGAAGTATTTACAAAAGCCTTTGTCTCAAACCATCTATGAATAGCATGGATAAAAGTATTGGAACACATCCCACAATAAGTCTAAAACATTGGAAATGACATAAAGGTAATGCGGTGTAGCGACCCTAAAACTGAACTCTTGAAACTAGAGCCTCGTGTGTTGGTATATAGTTGGTAATCTTGTATAAATGCTTAAAAATGGTGTTAGAGGTATGTTTGGTGGTGTAGGAGGACCCAAACGCTAACCTAAAAGCTGTCAAAAATAGCAGCCATCCACAAGACCCATTGACGGCCCGTCAATGGATTGACAGGGCATGGATTGGCTTCGTGAATTGAGACTTAGTCTCCTCACTAAAGACTCCCCAACACCCTCTCTGAACCTTTTGATGAGCAGCCAGGATGGGCCGTCAATCCATCCACGATCTGTGGATGGTGGCCATCAATTGGCACTGTGTTGCTGTCCAAAAATCTGCCTAGCCAAGGGTGGTTTGGTAAATTCCATCCTTGGCCAATTAAATGAATGGACGGTTGTTTTAAATTATTTTAGGTATTTTAAAGGTATTAAAACATTTAAGTGGTGTTTTTGAATTCATTCTTCAAATTTAAAACTCCCATAGACTTTCTCTCTCTAAAGTTCGCTCAAGTTCAAGGAAGAAGAAGGTGGAGAGCTAGGGTTTCAAATTGAGGGTTCCTTCCACCAAATTTCATTGAGATTTCATCAATTGACGTATGATGGCTCTTCATCTAGGACTCATCTTCATCCTAGAGTCAATTTCAAAGGATTTTACAATGTTTCCAAAATGTGACTAAAAACTTGTTTTTGAATTCTATCAAGGGTTCTTGCGTGAAAATGATTTGAAATGTTTGGATATGGATTAATTGATGTTTGTTTGTGGTTTTTGAATAAAATACTCCATGAACCCTTGTCTTCTACAAAACCCAAAAATTTGCTAAGAAGTGGGTCTATTTCTATAAATTCAAAGTTGATGGAATTATGGGTAAAGTGAATTGTATTGATATCTCTTGTGTTGTTAATATTTATTCATGATTAATTGTTGATAATGCGTGAATTAAGGGTGGTCAGCCTTATGGGTGAAGTATTGGTGATTGCTTGGGTTTTAGTGATTTTTGCTATGGCTTTGGATTATGGTAAGAAAGCTTGAACTCTCTTTATTGAATTGATTGTTGTTGGTAGGTTGAATCCACCTTTGGTGGAAGTGTTATATCATATTCTTGTGTGGTATTATTGTGAATTGTAGCCATGAAGGCATTGGTGAAGTTGTTGTATAATGTTGTAATATTGTATTATTGTGAATTGAGGCCATGAAGGGCATTATGTGAGTGTTATTATATTGTTGTATTATTATACACATATGAGGCTATATGTAAAGTCCTATA